>JAVJIF010012201.1:0-127038 GCA_038442645.1 Agave tequilana | reverse complement strand
CCCCCCCAATTCTCACCGAATCCGTACACTATGTAGATCTGTGACATACGGTTTCCCAGCAAAATGATAATCAAGCGAAATATCCGAGCGCAAATGCCGGCCCTCAAGCGCTGCAACGCCCAGGCCTCCGCCGCCTCCCCAGCTCCGACGACCTCGCCGACGAATCCCACGACCAAATCCGCCGCAAGCGCTGCAAGCCCAGCGGCGGCGACAACTTCTTCCCCCTCGAGGCCCTCGGCGACCTCGCCGCAGCCACCATCCCTTACCTCCCCATCCCCAACACACCCCGCCGCCACCCCCCCCCCCCCCCCGCGCCGGCCCGCGAGTTCCGACGCTGCTTCCTCGAGGCCGAAGTCTCCTCGCCGCCCCGCCCCCGCCGGCCCGCGGCGGCGAGACCGCCCGTGGTGAGGACCTCGGGGGGGTGGGCTCAGGTGCTGCCGTCCAAGTTCAACGATTCGGTTCTGATTGATCCATGGAAGAAGGAGAAGCCAAAGGCGAAAGCTTTGGATAGTGAGCTGGATGCTGATGAGGTGGCTGAGGTGAAGGGCAAGGGTGGTGGTAGAGTGTTCAGCTGTAAAGATCAGAATCTGGAAGTTTGGTTGAGAAAGGAGGAGTGTTATCGGGCGTGCCAGGAATTTGAGTGCGAAGAAGTATTCGACTCCGAGGAGCTCTCTGACTTCGGTTCATGAGGAGAGTTTGAAGCTCATTTGGGCTGTTTTGAGGAGGAGAAGCCGAGGAATGGGTATAATGAGAGCGTGAATGTAGAGAAGAGGCTGGTGATGGGGAGTGCCGAGAAGAGGAAAGACTATTATTTTCCTGGAGATTTTGGTTCGGGTGACATTGTTTGGGCCAAGTCGGGAAGAAGTTTCCAGCTTGGCCCGCGATAGTTATCGACCCGATGCAGCAGGCACCCGAAATGGTACTGGATTCGTGCATCCCGGGCGCGATTTGCGTCATGTTTTTCGGATACTCTGGAAATGGAAATGAGAGGGTATTAATACTTTTGAGTTTATGTTTTGTTTCCCATTTATGTTTGATAGCATTTAGATATAGTTTTTCTTATTTTTCGCAATGGGGTTAATGAGCAGGACTATGCATGGGTGAAGCAACGGATGATATTTCCTTTTATAGAATATCTAGACAGGTCTGTGATTTTATTGGAGATTTGATGTTGGAGTTATTTATTTAGAGAGGATTTGCTTTAATTAGCAGTTTCTCATTTCCAGGTTTCAGGGCCAGTCTCAGTTGTATAATTGTAAGCCCAACGATTTCTGGATGGCTATAGAGGAGGCATTTCTTGCCGAGAATGGTTTCTTAGGAAGTGAGGTCGATGAGATAGATGCAAGCAGGCAGGCTGTGTATCCTAGAGGGATCCAAGAAGCCACTGACTCAAACCATGATCAGGAATGTAAATCGCAAACTGAGGCAAGGCTTGTAAATCATTGAACTTATATTTTCTGTTTGTATTTTTAGTTTATGGACTCAAGTTTACAGGGAAACCTCTACTCTTTAACATGTTTGGTGGTTTAACTGGAAAGTTTGTTTTTAGACTTAGAGTTGACACCCTCTCAGATATGAATCTTGTCGGGCAAACAGTGGCCTACATATATCATTTCACAATGGACTGACTGGATGTTGAAATGGGATGATTATCGTATTTTGGTTTATGACTAGTGATGCTAGTGATTTTGAAACCAAAATCTTTAATCATAGGAACATTATCAATGGGTCTACATGCATGTGAGGGGTGACAATAAGTCATGCATATTTTGTTGGTGAATAGCACCTACCAGTTTCACGATGTATTAAGCGATGAACATTATTCTATGGTCCTTGAGTGCCTTCAGTCTTTCAGTGTCGTTAGCTGCTGCTATATTAAGTAGTACCACTTAGTCTCAAGTCAGCACCCTATAATATGCCATAAAAATGCGGAACTCTTGTGGAACTTAGGCTTGTGATCATGTTCTTGTGTTCTGACATGAAACTTACATAATTGATTCTTTTCCTTCCATTTTCTGAGGATATTGGTTGCTAGAGCATTTTCTCAAGTCAAACATCATTTAATCCCCTTCTATCTTCTTTTCTTGTTTATCAGTGGAAGATTTCTGATTATCCTCTCATTTACCGCTGAATGGCGCATGCCTGCATAATCCATCTTGTACTCAGCATCTTCTATCTAACAAATGATGCACACCTAGGAGAAAAAGTAACAGTTTATGGGAAATCAGGTATATGGAATTACCTCCAAAAGGAAGTTAGACGAAACTTGTCTGAATCTCTTAAAATCTATCCTAATTGTTCCAGACCCTAGAAGGACTGGATCTTCATTTTCTCTAAGAACATGCTTTCAGAACTCATCTCAGTCCAATATAGACTGTAAAATTTTAGCATACCATGTTTAGCTTAGTTACCTTGTGTGATCGGCCTGATTGAAGGCAGTAATTTAGCATACCATGTTTAGGTTAGTTACCTTGTGTGATCGGCCTGATTGAAGGCAGTTTTTTTTTTCCATTTTGTTCTCCATTTAGTTGTCTTTAAAAACAGAGGAATATACAACGGGAAAAAGTCAAGCTTTGCAGCACCAATTCGAGATCGTGTTTACAATTCGCGTGAGTTTTCTTGTGTAGCTTGGCTGTGAATCTCGTCGGTAACGTGCGCGTTGAATCTTCGGCAAGGTTCTAACATCCCCCATCCCCAACACACCCCCCCCGCCCACCCACCCCCCCCCCCCCACCCCCACCCCCACGCCGGCCCGCGAGTTCCGACGCTGCTTCCTCGAGGCCGAAGTCTCCTCGCCGCCCCCGGACCCGCCTGCGGCGGCGAGACCGCCCGTGGTGAGGACCTCGGGGGGGGGGGGGGGGTGGGCTCAGGTGCTGCCGTCCAAGTTCAACGATTCGGTTCTGATTGATCCATGGAAGAAGGAGAAGCCAAAGGCGAAAGCTTTGGATAGTGAGCTGGATGCTGATGAGGTGGCTGAGGTGAAGGGCAAGGGTGGTGGTAGAGTGTTCAGCTGTAAAGATCAGAATCTGGAAGTTTGGTTGAGAAAGGAGGAGTGTGATGGGGCGTGCAGGAATTTGAGTGCGAAGAAGTATTACACTCCGAGGAGCTCTCTGACTTCGGTTCATGAGGAGAGTTTGAAGCTCATTTGGGCTGTTTTGAGGAGGAGAAGCCGAGGAATGGGTATAATGAGAGCGTGAATGTAGAGAAGAGGCTGGTGATGGGGAGTGCCGAGAAGAGGAAAGACTATTATTTTCCTGGAGATTTTGGTTCGGGTGACATTGTTTGGGCCAAGTCGGGGAAGAAGTTTCCAGCTTGGCCTGCGATAGTTATCGACCCGATGCAGCAGGCACCCGAAATGGTACTGGATTCGTGCATCCCGGGCGCGATTTGCGTCATGTTTTTCGGATACTCTGGAAATGGAAATGAGAGGGTATTAATACTTTTGAGTTTATGTTTTGTTTCCCATTTATGTTTGATAGCATTTAGATATAGTTTTTCTTATTTTTCGCAATGGGGTTAATGAGCAGGACTATGCATGGGTGAAGCAACGGATGATATTTCCTTTTATAGAATATCTAGACAGGTCTGTGATTTTATTGGAGATTTGATGTTGGAGTTATTTATTTAGAGAGGATTTGCTTTAATTAGCAGTTTCTCATTTCCAGGTTTCAGGGCCAGTCTCAGTTGTATAATTGTAAGCCCAACGATTTCTGGATGGCTATAGAGGAGGCATTTCTTGCCGAGAATGGTTTCTTAGGAAGTGAGGTCGATGAGATAGATGCAAGCAGGCAGGCTGTGTATCCTAGAGGGATCCAAGAAGCCACTGACTCAAACCATGATCAGGAATGTAAATCGCAAACTGAGGCAAGGCTTGTAAATCATTGAACTTATATTTTCTGTTTGTATTTTTAGTTTATGGACTCAAGTTTACAGGGAAACCCCTACTCTTTAACATGTTTGGTGGTTTAAGTGGAAACATGTTTGTTTAGACTTGGAGTTGACACACTCTCAGATATGAATCTTGTTGGGCAAACAGTGGCCTATATATATCATTTCACAATGGACTGACTGGATGTTGAAATGGGATGATTATCCTATTTTGGTTTATGACTAGTGATGCTAGTGATTTTGAAACCAAAATCTTTAATCATAGGAACATTATCAATGGGTCTACATGCATGTGAGGGGTGACAATAAGTCATGCATATTTTGTTGGTGAATAGCACCTACCAGTTTCACGATGTATTAAGCGATGAACATTATTCTATGGTCCTTGAGTGCCTTCAGTCTTTCAGTGTCGTTAGCTGCTGCTATATTAAGTAGTACCACTTAGTCTCAGGTCAGCACCCTATTATATGCCATAAAAATGTGGAACTCTTGTGGAACTTAGGCTTGTGATCATGTTCTCGTGTTCTGACATGAAACTTACATAATTGATTCTTTTCCTTCCATTTTCTGAGGATATTGGTTGCTAGAGCATTTTCTCAAGTCAAACATCATTTAATCCCCTTCTATCTTCTTTTCTTGTTTATCAGTGGAAGATTTCTGATTATCCTCTCATTTACCGCTGAATGGCGCATGCCTGCATAATCCATCTTGTACTCAGCATCTTCTATCTAACAAATGATGCACACCTAGGAGAAAAAAGTAACAGTTTATGGGAAATCAGGTATATGGAATTTACCTCCAAAAGGAAGTTAGACGAAACTTGTCTGAATCTCTTAAAATCTATCCTAATTGTTCCAGACCCTAGAAGGACTGGATCTTCACTTTCTCTAATAACATGCTTTCAGAACTCATCTCAGTCCAATATAGACTGTAAAATGTTACTTTCTAAATTTTTTTATGCCCAAATATGTTTGTTTTTTACACCAAAGCCCTATAAATCTATCTTAATTTTCAGATGCAGTTTTGAGAGTTAGCCTTAATACAGGAGATTTTCTTATGATAGTAGGAATTCTTGATGGCCCTTTTAGGGCCTTGTGCATTGTCTGCTTTGGTTGAACTGATCTAAAGATCTAAGTCTTACAACCTCTTACATGGTACTCCCGAGTATTATAGTTTAGTCCATACGTGGCTTCCTTAAACTTGCTGTTCTGTAAATTGTAAATCTCCTCTTGTTACATAGCGTCAGTCATCTCAATGCAATGTAATGGATGAGAAGAGGATGCACCACTTCTGTCCTTTCCTCGTGTTGAATTCCAAATAACTTCTTCTTCCATAGGTTTTGCTTTTCCAGTAAGGTTGTTAAGTTTCTTACACAGGGTTCCCTCTAAAACATCTGGTAATGCATTCTATCAGCCTGCTGCCCTCAAATTACTCGAACCTTTGCAAGTCTTGAATCATCATTTCAATTATATCCCTGTTGTTTTCTTTATAATGAATTTTCTTTATGCTACTTTTGGTACTCAATCCATAGTATGACAACATTCTAAAAATTCTGCTCTGCTATTGTTTGGGCCTTTTTATATGGATTATGGTGTAACAGTTTTCTGATTCATCAATTGTAAAGCTGGATTATATGGATTTATCTCTTCTTTGCAGGAATTAAACAAATTAGTCCCACACTGAGAAAGTTGTGGGCTGAGTCTTCCATCTAAAATGGCAAAAAAATTGAAGCATGATTCACAACAATTATTCTGTAGACACTGCACAAAGGTTTGTTTCAGTGTGCAATATTGATGGCATTTCAAACAGAATTTCTTTGAAGTCTAGTTACATATAGATGCTATATAACTTCTACTTGTAAAATGTTTTTATGGTTATATATTCTATGAACCTACAGCTATTGAAATCAAAGCAGTATTGTGGCATATGCAAGAAAATCTGGTATCATACGGATGGTGGAAGCTGGGTAAGATCATCTACTCTCTTAGCGAATATGTCCATGAGACCCCCCCCCCCCCCCCCCCCCACACACACACACACACACACACAAAAAAAACCAACAAATGCTCATAGTTATTCTCAAGTTTATTATCTTTATTTTTCTTCATCAAATTAGGTTTGTTGCGATGGATGTCAAGTTTGGGTTCATGCGGATTGTGACAAGATATGCACTGACCTTCAGGTATTCAGTTGACATATAATAATAATAATATATTTTTTTCCAGGCCATCAAGCTTATAAGAAATAGGTTCCACTGATGGACTTTTATTTTGGTCAAAGGATGTGGAAGACGCCCCTTATTTCTGCCCAGAGTGCAAGCCAAAGTTTAATTTTGAATTGTCAGATACAGAGAAGAAGCAGAAGCAGAAGCAATCACAAGTTAGGTACACACATTTCTTGTTAATTTCTTTTTTCAACGATAATTATAACATAGACACAACTTTTGTAACTCTGATTGCATGTTGAATTTTTTTTTTCCAGCCTAAATCTTCAACTGTTTACTTACTATCTGAACAGATGCGGGAGCAATCTTTGGAAGATACAGGGTCTGAAAAGATAATTGTCTGGTGTAATGGTATGGAAGGGATGTACTTACCAGAGCATCATGTGTAAGCATCAACAGTTGTGACTTTGGATCACGGCAAAATTTATCATTTCTTCATATTGTCAATTTGTTATATCTGGTCTATCTTTATAATTTTCAGTTGCAATCTTGCATTCAATAGAGTGCAGAACATAGAAAGAGTTGGTAAGGCATACAACTTGTGACAGGAACATCACAAGTTTACGGCATTCCAACAGAAGTAGTAAGAGGAACTTCCTCTCCTATATTCATAGGGTGTGGGAGAGACCACTTGATGATGTGTCCGCATGTAATTGCCAACACAATTTTGATTTGTTAGTCATAATTTTATCTTATGATTACCGAAAAGGTTAAAAATATTCAGGGGAATTTAATAATTCTTGGTGGCTGTTGAGTTTTCCCCAAATATTTTCATGTAATACTAATTTTGAAAAAAAAGGTAAAGTGCATGATTGTTCTATCTAATCAATAGCTATTTTCCAGTTACTGGCAATGGCTGCCATGTCTATGAAGGTAAAAATTAATTTACATCAATCCCCCAAAGTTTCAGCATCTTACCATCTCAGTTTGACCAAAAATTCTTAAGGTAATTCTTTTTAATTGGTGGGAATCTAGGCTGCCAGAACACTTCAAATATGAAGTTGTGTCGTGGCACACTTGTCAGACAAACATACTTGATATGGCACTTCTAGTTTTTATGTATTTTATAATTTGTTGTGTAGATGTATTATTCCGTGTCCGTGTTGGCATGTCCATGTCCATGCAACATAGGTGGGATGTACAGAATCAAAGATAGAAACTCTAGAATCATGTTATATTCTTACAGAACATGGAAATTATTGTCATAATGAAAATGATTAATAGGTAATTTGTTTTCCTCATCTTAAAAAATTACGCAATTTTAAACAAGAACTTCCAAATTTCCATTGATATAATCTAGCGTCTCTGACATCAAAGACACAATCCTGTTGAAACTTCATTGATGTGAGCAAAAGAGTTTCAGTGACAGAATACAAATTTGATGCAAAACATATCTCCATGTCTAATGCAGCTTGGTACTGGCGGCTGTACGTGTGGACAAACTGTTAACCCCTATAGACTGCAGCCATTGTTCATCTTCATCTTTCATCCATATCATAGCAACCTTTGATTGTCATCCAAGAATTATAAACCATAACAATGACTGAATCTTACAAGAAAGGTTGATCAAGCACGTGTAAATCTGTTAAGGCAGGGAAGTGCGTGATGGTTCCGCCTCTAAAAAGTCTGAAATTTGCAATACAGGATTCTTTTAACTGATCATAATGGCTTGTGTATCTGAGAGTCACCAGCACAGATTTCTTATAGATGTTGTAGGGTTCTCCATGATAAAACAGGCCTTTATGGTTCTCAATTAAGCTTCTGCTATCTTAAAATAATGTCTTCTCAATGGGCATGTCGGTCCATAACCTTGCCAACCAATCTATAGTTCCTTCTTTCAACTTTTTCTGGATGGTGAGAATGATGTTGATGTGGAAATATGCCACTTGAGGAAGTGTGAGCCTTGATTATTGTCACTGTCAATAAATCTTATCTCATCTACTGCGAACTGCATCAACCTTGATAACACTTCTTGCCCTTTTATTCCTACCATGTAAAATTATTCGATCAATGTTTCTTTTAACTAATCCAATCCTGAATTTTTTAGCATCTTCTAAGTTTATGTCTGAGTGCTATGATGTATATTAGTTTTATTGCACCTACTCTTTAACTACATTTTGAACATTAGATTATTAAGTATTAAGAGAAATAGTTACCGTTTGTCTTTCTTCTTTATGGTGAACTAGGCTGGTACTATTGAGCTTTGATGTTGTGCCCTTTTCGCTATAAGTTATAACTTGCAATCTGCGGGGTAGTGAATTCTATAGCTCATAAATTCTAATGACCTTTGCACCTAAACCATTATCTAAACTTTGTAAGGTCCTTTTGGTGAGGCTCTTCGTAGCTATATAGGGAATATTATGGTGTGGGTTAATCAAATGAAAATGTATTTAATTCTATTTTGGAAATTAGTTTTTCTAAGATACTCGTTTTTAACACGAGTTGCCTTTAGATGTTTCATTGTTAGAATCATGGTTCTCATCATCATTATTTTTTTTTCCTTTATGCTGCAGCTATTCAAGATCAGTGAAGAGTAGTGGTTGATGCTACTGATAAGGGAAACATAGCATGTCTAATAAACCACTCGGCAAGGGATTGTACCAAGCCCTTTTGTCCTTGATTAGGTACTTGAATTAAATAGTATGCTTCTTGCTACAACATCCTTTCTGATATTTGTATGGTATCTGTTGCAGTGTATGCCCAATTGCTATGCAAGGATTATGAGCATTGGTGATGATGAGAGCCGGATTGTACTAATAGCTAAGACAAATGTTCCTGCAGGAGACGAATTAGTGTAATACTGCTGAACTCTTGTACTTTCCCAATTGGTTAATTCCTGCTATGTTACTGTTGAGTTTCTCGATGTTGAGTTTTTTTTTGAAATGGTTCTCATGCCAGCTGACAGAAGAAACTGGTGAATATCAGTTTGTCTATAACTCTATAAAAAGTGGTGATCTTAATATGAATTCTCATATAACGACTCAACACGAGTCTAAATCGCGTGAACCACATTTAAAGGAGTACACTTGTCATTAGAACTGTTAATTTGTGATGGTCGTAACTCTGAGCTTAATTTAAAGAAACAGTCTTCACAGCTTATAAACGAGACTGCAATTCACAAACTCAAATGTTAGCTGTAAAAACTTCTCTCTTTCTTCAATATTGCTGAATTGCTGCACTGCATAATGAGAAGCTGATCCACTCTCGTTCTTCGCTGTCTCAGGTACGATTACTTGTTTGATCCCGACGAAGCTGAGGAATGCAAAGTCCCGTGCCTCTGCAAAGCTCCAAACTGCCGGAAGTTCATGAACTAGGTGTCGTATGCTACATTGCCATTGATTCTTTCATATATGTGCCATTATGCCCTCGCCATCATCGAGGTTTTCCTGCCACACACTGATTAGTTTTTGTGTTTATGTTGTCGATTTGTTCAATAACTCTCAAGCCATAAAAAAAAGGCTCGAGGCTGTTGCCCCTCTTGAAATGGCGAGGCTCACTGTATATCTCTTACACATGTTATATGACAATTACGGCAAATTTCTAATCCACGAATTAATTACTTTTTATTTACCATCTGCTGTCCCAGTTTGATTCTCTCTATCTGCTGTCCCAGTTTGACTCTCTCTCTTGTACATATTATTATTGTTCTTCTAGTACTACATGTTGCAATTTGATCAGAGTGCATTAACACGTGTGAGCTCAAGAGATCCTCTTCTTCATGGAGCGGGCCATCTCGAGTTGAGAGAGAAGAGGAAGGAGACGATGGGTCGATGGCTGACGTGGAAAAATCAGGTAAGTTTGATGGAGCTCGGGTCTAATTCCAGAAATCCAAGCCCAAAATTTTGAGGCTGGACTCGTGTCTAGTTTCCGTGGGCCCGAACGCACGAAGCCCCAATCGTACTCGGTGACGTCATCATCTCCGGATTTGTGGCACTCTCGTAATAAACGAAGGGACGAAGCCCCGTTTCACATCTCCCGCCCGGCCGGAGAGGTAATAGAAAAATACCAAAGTTGCAGGAACCGCCAGCTGGCGGTCACCTTTAAATGCCGGCGGCCGCATCGCACCTTTTTCTGTGGCTCTTTTCGTGCTCTATTTCTCTTTCGAGTTTTGACTGATCGTCTTCTCTTCTTCTCTCTTCTTCGTTCACAGTCTGCAGCAATGGCGTTCGAGAAGATCCACGTTGCGAATCCGATCGTCGAGATGGACGGTGAGATCTCCCCCCTTTTTCCTCAGATCTGAAGCGGTCCTCTCCTCTTTTTATCCGACTCAATTCTGCCTTTTTTTGTGATTTTCTGTGATTTTACACTGTGCAGGAGATGAAATGACCCGAGTAATTTGGAAATGGATTAAAGACAAGGTGAAACAAGCTTCGCCGTTGTTACTATTTTATCACGTTAATTGTAAAGGATTGACCTTTTCGGTGAATTCTGCAGCTTATTTTCCCCTTTGTGGAGTTAGATATAAAGTACTATGATCTAGGTCTTCCTCATCGTGATGCTACAGATGATAAGGTTACCGTGGAAAGCGCGGAGGCAACTCTTAAGTAAGCATCGATTTTCATATCAAGAGTGAGTTTCTGTTAGTGCTAGCTCTGATAAGTTTTCTTATTTGAGTTTTTCCTGTTCTTTTGTCCAATTGTTGGATTTCACTTTTGAACGCATATGACACACTTAAGAATATTGTTCATTGATTTTTTTTTTTTTTTTTCCCTATCATAGTATATCATGTGCTGCTGTGCATTTGTAAGAATGTTTATCTTGCAATCTTTCAGACGTTTTATTATTATTTTAGTGATACTCTACCTAGCGACAATAATAGTATGCATGTTCTTGTAAAAAGCCTGGGTAGCAAGAAATTTTTAATATGTTTCACTATCGTCCATTTTTATTAATCTGACGCATGGAGACACACACACACACAAAAAAATAAATAAATAAATAAACATCCTGAACTTTTAGTTATTCATTGCCGTTGTTCAATTGGCATCTAGATTGAACTTGGTAATCTTGTTATTTTACATTTCAAAATGAAATTAAACTTACACATGATTTTTGCAGATATAATGTGGCAATTAAATGTGCGACAATAACTCCAGGTAAAATTAGCTGTTTTGAATGATTTGTGAGGGATATGTTCATATAGACACTTTTTTCTGATGGAATGGCAATATATTCTTTTCTTCATTGTCGTAATATTTACTTTGGAATCATGGATATTCAATAGATGAAGCTCGTGTCAAGGAGTTCAACCTCAAATCTATGTGGAGGAGTCCAAATGGGACGATCAGAAACATTTTAAATGGTTAGATAACTTATCTTGACAGGCTTTCAATGTTCCCTTCTGTCTTATCAATAGTGTATTCCTGTCTAATTTTTCCCGGTATTTAAATTATGTAGGTACAGTGTTCAGGGAACCAATAATCTGTAAAAATGTCCCTCGGCTTGTTCCAGGTATCTAAGAAAAGATGTGATTTCCTATTATTCTAACCTTATCTTTTATGCAATTCTCATCTTTTAATTTTTAATGTTTGCAGGATGGACAAAGCCTATATGCATTGGTAGGCATGCTTTTGGTGATCAGTACCGTGCAACTGATACAGTTATCAAAGGTCCTGGAAAACTCAAACTAGTATTTGGTGAGAACACTTTACATTTTGCATATTGATAAAAGTTTCAGAATGTTTGTTTGTGCTCTCTATAATTCTATCTTGGGCAGTGTAATTGGCAACAGAACATTGAAGATGTTTAGATGTTTCTTTGTGCTGACTTGAGAATTATATGTGGCAGTACACTTAATGTCTGATGGCTTCAGTCCCTATTTGGTCATATAGAAGTTTATTCATTTGATTTATAACTAAGTTAGATTTGCCCCTTGCAAACCATCTGATATTTGGAAAACCTTCCGACCAAATTTCATTTGGTATAGCCTCTATTTCAGAGGGCTTATTACAAAAGAAGCCACTTAGCTAAGTCCCTCAAAAAGGGTTGCTACTTGCTAGACTAGATACAAGGTAGCCATTTTCCCCAATGAGTAGCCCAAGGTCTTGAAAAATCACTCAGTAGGTATAATGCCACCTGGATTTCAAGCAGCTAAATCATGCATACACACATGATCTGCAAATGGAGCTGATAATTCCTTGCAAATTAAAGCTTTTGTAGGATGCAGTGTATGAAGATCACAGTAACTTGAGCGGCCTTTTTAAATATTACTTTTGAAAATAAAGGCATAAGCAGTCAGTCTCCTAATTGAAACTACCTTTTTACGACATTGCTCATGATAATAACTTTTACTCTCCGAGCCATGGGCAGATTGCTTAATTTTTTACTTATCTATTAGAAATGTAATATAAAAATCTGGAGTGACCATGTAAACCCAAATTTGCCAGGATTTGGAAAGTGAAGTCACTTTTGGCATCATTTTACTAATACAACTTTTAAGAAATGCACCCATTTAAAAGTAACTTCTTTTCCTCTCTGTGGAGATTATACACTAATATTCAGTGTGAAAATACCACATAATAATTGTTGAGAACTCAGATAGTTATTTGACGATAAATAGGTAGAAACAGAGGAGTTAGCTACGAGAGGCACCCAACAGAAATGAATCAAACATGGTGGTCAATGTCCGCAATGGCCAATATTATAGAATTAATATCATAAATCTGAAATAGTATTGTGGATATATAATGGAATTCATCGATATTTGAAACTGTGGAATCAGGGATTTAACTCTTTAATGGCAAAATTGTGTATGCATAAAGCAGATTTTTCTCTGAGATGTTCTTTTTAATTTTTTTTCTCTCTTCTTTTCTCTCTTTTTTTTGGGTTGTGTGTGTGTGTGTGTGTGTGTGTGTGTTTTTTTTTTTTTTTTTTTGGGTGTTTGGGGTGGGGGGGGGGGGGGGGGGGGGGGGGGGTTGGACACACCACTTGGCCTCCACGTGCCTCTGCCCATGTCTCACATCAGTTTTGGGTTGAAAACTTACTCTCTGGATGCTTCTTATTTCTTTCCTTTTATCTCTCTTTTCTTCCCTCCATTATAATGAAAGAATTTAGGAGCAGCATGACAAGCCTTTTCTGTTCATGCTGCTCCAAAGAAAGTGTTGGTCCTTGCTTCGATTTCCATATCTTTTACTATAATGAAGGGCTGTTTGCTGTGGGACATAATCACCATTTCTATGACAACTCACTTTTAACAATGAACATCCATCCAATCACCACTTTTATTTGTTTAAGTTATTTTCTTCTGTGTCTCTGCATGGGTAGAGGGAGAAGAAGAGGAAGTCGAGCTGCAAGTTTTTGACTTCACAGGTGCTGGTGGAGTGGCCTTGTCTATGTATAACACTGATGAGGTATGATCCCCCTTGAAATCGTGTATCCATTAGTGTTCATATGATTGAGCCTGTCTTCCTTAATTCTAAGTTTTTCCTCTTGTCACCCTATTCTCTACAGTCTATCCGTGCCTTTGCTGAGGCTTCAATGAACACTGCTTACCAGAAAAGGTGGCCGCTTTATCTTAGCACAAAAATACAATCCTGAAGAAATATGATGGAAGGTATGTGTTATTCCTAGTTCAGCATTTTATGTCTTTGGACAGGATCTCCTCCTTAGTGCTGCGAACATAATTTATGTATTATGTTTGTGCATAACATCAATCCTTCAGGTTCAAAGACATATTTCAGGAGGTCTATGAAGCTGGATGGAAGTCAAAGTTTGAGGCTGCTGGAATATGGTGGGCTATCTCCAGTGACCTCTTGTAGTCTGTGTTTGAATGTATACTTTTCTTGCTAAAATGTTTTTTCACATTCGGCAGGTATGAGCACCGGCTCATTGATGATATGGTTGCCTATGCACTTAAGAGTGAAGGAGGTTATGTATGGGCTTGCAAGAACTATGATGGTGATGTGCAGAGTGATTTCTTAGCTCAAGGTCTGTGCTCCAATTACTTGCACGAGCTCTTTGTGTAGCTGTGTTTATACAAAATAAACAAAATATGTCAATTTTCTGTTGCCCTCAAATTACTAAATACGAGGATAAAATATGTTTTAATCTTGCACAAATTATTTTCTGTTTCTGCAGGTTTTGGATCATTAGGCCTCATGACATCAGTACTGGTATGTTGATGATGGATAATTCTTGTTTGCTTAAAATGTTAAGGCTGTAAACGGGTGAATTTAGTTGTCTTATTTTAGATCTGGAGCACCACCGCCACGGTACCACCACCATGCTTATCTTTTTAAAATCCAAAACAGTGAGCTTATTGGCTTCAATTTTAGAACAACTGAATTATTTTTATCGATTGGTGTTATTGGCAGCCTTACTGGTGTATTCTTATCATTGTTCTTAAAATTATCATTGTTCTTAAAATTATTACTGAAAGAATGCCAGTTAGCCAAGAAATGTTAATTTCATGGTTTAGTTCTATTGAAAATTCCTGTGGATTATGAATTGTAATTTGTAAACTGGACAAATAAAAAGAATTTTGATCCCCCAACAAACCAAAAAAAAAGGGACCCAAAAAATTTTTTTTATTGAAAATGAGTTTAGTATGGAAACTTGCATGTTATGTTAGGTGTGTCCTGATGGGAAAACCATTGAAGCGGAAGCCGCCCATGGAACAGTCACCCGTCATTACCGGGTCCACCAGAAAGGAGGGGAGACCAGTACAAACAGCATTGCATCAATTTTTGCTTGGACACGTGGGCTTGCACATAGGTACAAAGATCTTACCTTTCTTTTCTGCAACTTTTTTATAATTGGAAAAGGTGTTAATATTGTCTGATAACTTGTGATTCTTTACGTTTTTTAACATTTGAGAGAACCCTCTTCATTTAAGATTATTTATATATTTACACTCAATTAAAGCCATGAATGACTTATAGATCTAGGCTGTTTTGGAGCATTTGTTTTGTTTTTCATATCACTAAAAGATACATTAACTCATAATTTGCATAATATCTACAACAGGGCAAAGCTAGATGGCAATGTTAGACTTCTTGACTTCACCCAGAAACTGGAAGCTGCTTGCGTTGGCACTGTAGAATCTGGGAAGATGACCAAGGATCTTGCTCTTCTCATTCATGGATCCAAGTATTTTGCGACACTTGATACAAATTGCTATGTGTTGTATGTTCAATTTTTAGTTACTGATTGTGAATCTTCTACTTTCAGGGTCACCCACAATCAGTATCTGAACACCGAAGAGTTCATTGATGCTGTTGCAGAAGAGCTAAGAGCAAGGCTCTCAGTTCAATCGAAGTTGTAAACCCCCTTTCACTAAATAGGATTTATCAAGTTCTTTCGGCACCTTTTGTGGTATTATCTCTTCTTACCCTTTTACTCGAGCCACTGGATCTCATGTTGATTTGCTCTCTGTTTTCGATATGGATTGCAGGTCTGAATAAGTTGGGAATCATGCGAGAAAGAGGGTTTGCATTACAAAGTAGGATTCCTCAGATTAAGATGCAATTTCACATTTGTTGTCTTATGGAGCTGAAACTTCCGAGTGATTGATAGGGCTGTTAGATATGCTAGTTTGTAGTTCAAGGCGCTGAACTTGGTAATTGATGTAAAACATAACGTTTCTGTAGTTTAATTCGCTGCTTTTATTTGCTGAATTACTACCGTTCCAATTGCAACAGTTGGAAACAACTGCACATGGATTCTACGTGACACTATTTAATTCTGCCAAGAAATCTAACTACAAGAATAAAAGCTACAAGCAATAAAAGCAATCATGCAACTTTTACGTACATCTGCAAAATAGATGGTAAAGTTTGATATATAGAGAATAAAAATAGTAAGATTCAGGCTTTGTCCTTTTACTTCGTATTATATGGTTAAGTGTTTTAAAATGAAAATACACGCAAAAACAACGCTAGAAAACGTATGGGATACGTAAATAATTTCGGAGGACGCATGTGTAAAAAGGTTTAAGCTTAATGCAACTGGGCCTGTTACTTGATGGTGCAGCGCAGAAAGTTTACAGGTCAGGCCCAGGGCCTACAGTATCACAAGTGCCAGCCAACTTCTCTATTGGGCGGATCAATCAGAAGCGCACTCTGTGGGCTAGAATTTGGTTGAGATTTGAGTCGAACAAATAGTCTCAGATCGGATAAATATAGTGGGTTTATAAGAATTTAGGCTACTCTACCTAGAAGGATAGCCTTTTGGAATGATACCTTGAGTCCTTACAAATGTTATCAAAGTCATACTCCAAACTTAGTACGTAAGGTCCCTTCCAGGGGGTTTGCTCGGATTTGGATGGTACCTTGAGTCCTCACACGGATTTTGGGTCATGGGCTTCACGGCCCATATTTTCAGAACAAAAACAAAGAAAATACAACGAATGACCTACCTTTGCGTGTTCAATACTCTTGTATGGAGATCTCAGAATTCTTCGAGTTTCAAAAAGATATTTTTTGCTCAGTATCCAGTTTGCAACTCAAGGACACTCAAATTAAGCTAAGCATCTCAAACTGATGCATTATGAACATCACTTCATCTGTGAAGCATTTTATTCTACCATACATTATGATCACGTTACATTCGTACATGGTACTTCTACTCAGTAGTAGCGAGCAATACTCCAAACTTCACCACTTGACACAAGAAAGTATAGACATGCAGCTAGCAACACAAACATAAGTAATGACTACATACAGATAGCAAACTCTTAGTTTTTGGGGCTCCAGATGATTAAGATGAGAGACTATTGTATGCAGTGTCAGATGCATGATGTTTTTTAATATGAACGTAAATGTAATAAGAATTTTAATATGAATGTAAATATAATATAATAAGAGAAAAAAAATTAAAAAATAATACTGCACACAGAAACACCTCTTTTAACAGCTCAAAAGTATTTTTATATTGATAAAAATAAAAAAAATTATATAAAAAATTACAAACTATATATACTATACTATTATTTTATAAAACCCAGTTTGACACATCGCATGAAACAAGAGCAAGAGGGGTGGTCTTTGTGGATAAAAATAAGGGTGGAGCTGTTACTGTGAAAAAAGAAATGGAAATTTGGGTAGAAGAATATGGAATGTGTGGCTCAGACAACCACCCACCATAAGCTAGCCTATTAAAGGGTGACACGTCGCATTTAATTGCCAACCCAGCATCTCCGTCTCTTCTCACAGGGAATCTTCATTTTCTAAAATAAAATGGAAAAAAAATAATCAGTTGTTGTTAATCAAATCTGATCCTCTGCATCCTCGCTGTTTTTACTCTTTGGACGACAGGTCTTTTTCCTAATGATGCTTCTCTCTTTTGAATGAATTTTATTTCTGTCATGTGTAATTAAATGGGTTTACACTACTATCATCCAAAACTACTCATTTTAGGATGTTATGCAACATTATTTTGAAAAAAACATTTATTATGCAACATTTATTTCTAATATTTTTCTTTATATTTTGACATGCAGAGCTTGTATGGAGCTATGGATCTGCCGCATGATTTTTTTTAATTTTTTATTTATAATTTCTTGTTCTCGCTAATGGCACAAGATTGGGCAAGACAATTATGCAGTTATGTATTTAAAAGTTACGCAATTATACAATCACTATAAAATATTATGGAGTGTACTATAATGTGAAGAAGAAGACTTTATACATTTCATTGTGTGCACTTTTTAAATTCGGGTCTGCTTGGTTTGATGAAAATGAGAGAAAAAAAAGTATAAGTGAGGAATGAGGATGAAAAAAGTAAAAATGCAGTGAGAAATTGAAATTTGCGTAATTTTTATTTCTAGCGTTTAGTTGTAATGTGAAAGTGTGAGTGAAAAAATATATTGTATTTTTTTGATGTTTGGTTATTATTGTGGAAGTGGAAGTGAAAAAGTTGACTATACATTTGACCATAAAATAATATTAAATTATAAATTAATTCTGAAGTTACGTTTTAGAACGGTAATTGGACTGTACGTGAGATTTATATGATATCAAAATAACTGTTTTGAGTTACAACTTATTACAAGTAAAATTTACATATCACAAAATTAAACTGTAGCACCCTGTAAGTGAGAAAATGATAGTATAAAAGGTAGGTATAAAAGGGAAAAGAAAAGGAGTTTTCTCATTTTCATTTCCGATTCAAAACAATGAGAAATGAGTTTTCTCACTTCCCCACTTCCCTGTAACCAAACACGCCCGCTGAAGTGAGAGAAAAATATATAAGTAGAAAATGAAAAGGAAAATGGGAGAAAAATATATAAGTTTTTCGGTGTTTGGTTGTAATGTGAAAGTATAGGTGAAAAAATATATTGTGTTATTAAGTGTTTGGTTAGTAATGTGGAAGTAAAAATGAAAACTTGACCATAAAGTTAACTGCAAAATAATATTAAAATAAATATTAATTATGACGTTTTTTTTAGTAATTAGACTGCATGTGAGATTTACATGACGACAAAATTAACTGTTTTGAGCTACAACTTCTTGCAAGTGAAATTTTTACATGATCATAAAATTAACTGTAGCACTCTACAAGTGAGAAAATAATAGTGTAAAAGTGACGTGTTAAAAGGGAGAATAGAAAAGAAAAAGAGCTTTCTCATTTTTCTTTTTCAGTTTCAAAAAAAACAAGGAGTGAGAAATGAGTTTTTTCACTTCCTCCTCAAACCAAACGCGTTTGTACGGGTGAAATCTTTCTTTTTAACTTTAAAAAATAACCAACAGGGGTGCGAGCGGGTCCAGCCCGGCCAGGCCGAGCCGCACCCGAACCCGGGCCCGCCTGGCCCAGAGAACGGCTTTTAAGAGTCGTTGGCCCAATTGGGGGTAGTAATTTTTTTACAAAACCCCCCAACGGGTATATTGGCCCAGAAATTAGCCGTTGGTTTTTTTTACAAAACACCCAACGACATTCTAGACAAAAAAAAAATTTGTTACAACAAAAAAATACATTTTAAATCCTTTTTCCATCTATAAATACCCACTCACCCCTACTTCATTTCATCACCAAAAAATCCTCTAAAAATCTCTAAAAAAAACTCTTAAAATACCAAGTGTTAAAGTTCTTAAGTGATCAAACTCTCTCAATCTCTCTCAAGCTCTCTTAAGTTCTCAAACTTCCTCAAGCCCTCAAATTCTTTAAGCGTTCAAGTTCCCTCAATGCTCAAACTCTCTCAAACTATTTAATATTTCGGTATTTATATTCTTATCATTTTAGTTTAAAAATGGATGTACACTCTTTCTCAGCAAGCAATAGTAATTCTTCTTCTTCTAGGTATAATGCTATAGATTTGAACAGTCAAGAATGATATGATTTGCACCTGCCTTTATCCAACACTTCAATATTCTTATTCACATAATCAAAAAAATCCTCCACGAATTTTATTACTTCTACTGATCCATCTTCTAATCCATCTTCTACTTTCACTGCTAAAGTAGCAACTTTTATGGCAGAGAGAAAATTAGATATTTAACTTAAAAAAAAACTATTAATAGAGTTAGGAAGGTTGTATGCAAGTTTTGTCATGATGTTTCTTATTCATTTCAAAAAAAATAATGGAACTGGTGCACTAACTAGGCACATTAAGGCAAAAATCTCACAGAATCAACCACAACAAACACTAATTTTCATTTTTGGTGACACACTAAGCACTTTTAATTATAATCATCAAAGAGATAAAACTAATCTAGCTAAATATTTAATTCAGTCTGAACAATTTTTAATTTTGCTGAAAATGAAGCATTCACAAATTTTATTAGAACTACTCATAATCCTAAATATGATCTGTTCTGTAAATATACTATTAAAGCGAAAATGTTCAAAGTTGTGAAGAAAGGAAACAAATTTTAATTGCAACTTTTTCTATGCCATAAATAGTTGCACTTATTTCTGATTGCAGAAAAATCTCTTAATAGATTTCATTACATAGTTGTTACTGCACATTTTATTGACTCTGACTGAATTTTAAATAAAATAATTATTGGTTTTAATTTTTTTTCCACATACATAATAGTTCTAATCTCAGTCACACTATTATGAAAGTTGTTAGAGAATTTAGACTTGAATATAAATTTTTCTTTCTGTTTTAATTGATAATGCTAGTAATAATACTGTTGCAATTGAGCTTTTAAAAAAATCATTTTAAACCGGATTTGAATGAAAAACTTTTTCATATTTGTCATGTATGTCACATTATTAATTTTTTGTACATGATGGTTTAAAATGTGTAAATACTTATATTCACAATTTAAGAAGTACTGTTTTATTTATTAGAAGTAGTGGCCAAAAAATTCAAAACTTTAAACAATGTTGTTCTAGTGTAAGCTTGTTAATTAGAAAATTATCTTAGGACATAAGAACTCATTGGAACTTAACATATAATATGTTGAGAAAGGTTATTTCTCATCAAACTGCAATGGATATGTTTATTTTCACAGAATTGCCAAATATATTTATTCTCGTGATGACTGAAAAATAACGAAGTATTTTTTAAAATTCTGAAATTTTTGAAAGAGTAACAAAATTATTTCCCAGGGTTTGTTATTCCACAACTAATTAGTTTATATGAGTTAACTGAAATTACTGAACTGTTTTATATATATCGAAATGATTTTTTACTTCATGTATTATTGCACTTATGAAAGAAAAATTCAATAAGTATTTTAAACATTTTCCTACTATATTTTATTTTGCTACTATTATGAATCCTCGAATAAAATTTGAAGGCTGTAAATATTTACTTGAAATTTTTATGAAAATGAATTATCCTGATTGTTCTTAGCATTGAATGATATTGAGCATTTTATAAATAATATATATGATTTTATGATTCTCAATTTTGAAATAAACAATCATCCTAACCTGCATCTTCTTCTAAGCCTAAAAATTCTTTATTATCTGGTTTATTATCTGCATGCAAAAGATCAAGAAGTTCAGACTCATTAAATGAGCTTCATTATTATTCTAGTAGTGCTATAGCTCCTGAGATTGATGCAGGCTTAGGATTTGAAAATTTTAATATTGACTTGACGGAAATCACAGGAATCGACATGTCCAGTGCTTTCCATCACAGCGCATGATTTACTAACCGCTTCTGCCTATATTGTAACTTCAGAATCTGTTTATAGTACAATTGAATGACCACTGACTGATACGAGGAACCGTCTGGCGTCAGCAACCATCTTGAGACGAGCATATACGAGAATGATTGCCTCGATGCGGAGATGAGACGTCAGAATAAAATAGTAGATGAAATCATTGAAGACTTTGCAGAAGATGAGCGAAAAAATGAAGATCTTTTGTATTTGTATTTGTATTAATTTAAACTTCAATTTCAATCTATATAGTACATTTATATTTTTATCTATATATTTCATTTCTATTTGTATCATTTATCTAATCTATTGGATTATTAATAAAAAAATTTACACTTGCATTTTACAACTTGTATCAATTATGTCCAAAATTGTGGGATTTTTTTTAGAATTTTTAGAAGTATAAAACTTTTTATTTTTAATAAAAGACCCGGGTTCGCCTGGCCCGGCCCGGGTATGGCTCGACCCAGCTCGGCTAGGTCTCCGGGCCGTGCCCGAGTCCCCTTAAGGGGGACCGGGCCCTGGCCGGGCCGCCTGGGATTTGCGGGTGGTCCCGATCTTAGCCCGACCAGGTCTTCGACCCGCCGGGCCCGAGACGGTCCGGTCCCCTCCCATCCGTTTCGCACCCTATATTAACTACTTGTTTATTTTATTTCTTTCAAGATGGGTCCACCTTATTAGTTCTACAAATGAATTTCTCTTGAAGAATATTGGGAAAAGGTCAAAAATAATTTCCCTTAATCATCAAAGATCACAAAAATTGTGTAGCCCGCATTTTCAAAAATAAATTGGATTTTGGGCCCAGCAAACCACCCACTCAAAGCCTGCGGGGCCCACCTCTCGATTTAAGTAGTTTTTATTTCGAGGACCCTCTTTCTTTCTTCCTTTCTTGTTCTGCTCGGTCTGTGTCTCTTAGTGGGTCAATGGTGAAATGGACGTTTTGCAAATTTTCCCATCGCCCTTCTCCTCACGCTGCCCCATTTCTTCACACCTCGGTCCACTCCTCGTTCACGAGCCCAGGTACGATTTTTTCTCTGATTTTTACAAATTTTTTTGGTTTTTTTTCCCCTGAAGTGATAATTTGCTGATTTTTTCCATTCATTTGCAGTGTTTGTTTTGATGTTGGGGAGAGAGGTGGTCTTTTGAGGGAGAAAACTAGCTCCTTTGGCAAGCTTTGATGTTAAAAAGGTGAGATTTTTAATCCCTTTTGTTGCCCTCTTGGTTTTGATATTTGTTGGTGGGGAAATTGAGGCTATGAACAATTTTTTATAGCTCAACATACTGTTATGGGAAAATTTGATGGGTGAAATGATTAATAAAAGTTATTATAAAAATTAAAATGTTAACATAAATTCTCTTCACAGATAAGGTAATCACTCATTTGAGTAATTACCCCTTCAAAATATTAACCTTAAATCCTTGTGTGTGGACACATATTGAACCATTCAGGAGATACTGCCCCAAATTCGAGGACAGCAAATGTTACGAGTTCCTTCTGTGATCACACTCTTTATTAGCAAAATTTTTGTTGATGACTTATCATGCATCAGCTTCTACATGAGGAGTGAATTAATTGATTTATCCAAAAGCCTTTTAGTCGAATGAAAATATAGTTTTCTGCCTTGAAGTTTGAATTATTTCCATTATCCATGTTTACCATCCTTAGTTGATCTCTAGGTATTTTATATCCAGTCAGACTTTAGCTACCATCATTTTGGTTGCCAGATAATGTTATCCATCCTTATTGCTGATGGAAAGAGTCAATTGAAATGTAGGTGGAGCTAATTTTTCTTTTTAAGCAGTCAAATTCTTTTGGAGTCTTTGTGATCCATTCCATCCTCTCTTCGTTTTAGCATATTTTAATTATTATTTATTCACCAGATATAAGACGAGAGTGTGTTTGTAATCTTTTCATCAAACCCGCAAATATCTTATGATCATTATAAATCATAATTTTAAGATGATAACTAACAAGCCACGCTTCTCAAAGAATGTCCCATGCACTGGGCTGCGTTTCCCACATTCGTTGATTCTGGAATCAGTACTTTCCCATGATTGTTCTTGCTTACTTCTCCTTGAAAGTATTCTAGCTTACTTTGCCATTAGCAAGTCAGCGAATCCCTTCAATAACCAATTTTGTACCTCCTTGATGTTCTAGCGGTGGATTCAGCGTGACTCCCATAATAATGTGCTCATGACACTTTCTAACTTCTTAAGTACAACAGCTAAACGAAGGAAGATTATTAGTATTACATACGGTTGCTAGCTAGAGTCCTGCCTTGTTTTTGGTTGTTCTTTTCTTGAGAATCGAGTAAATGCAACCATCTTCCTTTTCTTTGGAATCTTAACTTTATTGAAAAATTCTTGGCTTGCAGAGTGCACTGTGTCTGCTGTTCCAATTGCTGCAACAAGAGCTACAGGCTAATTCCTGTTGCTCTTGTTGTGGCATTTATAGCAGCCACAAATTAGTTTCTATGTTATAGCTCTTGCTACAGCAATTTTAGCTGCAATAAATTAGTTGCCCACTCATCAATCATAGTTGTGCAACTAAAGTAGTACAACTCTTCCAAAAATTGAAGCGTTCCTTCGGTTGCACTAACCAAAAACTTTCATCTATGCTTATAGCTGCAGTCTGATGGGGAACAAATATATGGTGGGAATTTGGGTTGAGTTGGATACATGGTATTTGTATTAAGCTTTAGTGAGAAAATAAGATAAGATCAAAAGAGGAAAAGGGTTATGGCATCATACCATGATTATCTTCACACTTGGATAGCAAATGGGTTGGTGGACGAGTGAGGGAAACAAATAAGATAAAGAAAATAGCGATAGATGTGGCATCACACCACAAGTGGTTTCACACTACGACTAAGATAGGCCTCACACTATCACAAAGATACTTCATTGCAGAGGAATGATTTTAGAAAATTTCAATTCTTTTTTCACTCATCAAAATCACAATCACATTAAAAAAAGCCTTAAATTAAAGCCTTTTATAGCAAGAGTGACTTGCTGAAGAAGAAAACTAGTTCTTAAAATTTAGAAAATGATCTTATCTAAAATTATTTTTCTTTTATAAATAACGCTAAAAATATTTAAAAAATAACTAGTTAAAAAATAATCCAAATTAATAAAGGAATTCTAGAAAAATATAATTCAAGTTATTTAACCAAATATTAAAAGATATTTTCAAAAATGACTAAAACAGAACCTATCTAACATCTAACTAGCAACCATCTTGGAGGTTTCGGCCTAGATGGCAAAATTTAGAGAAGTGGCCAACAACAAAATTGTATCTCTCGTTTTTAGCTTCAAAATGGTAGGTCATTTGCAGTCATGGTTCAAAGTCTCGGTATCGGCCGCCGACTCGGCCGGCACCGAGACGGATCGGTCTCGGCGACTCGGATCGGACTCGGCCGATACGCGCAAAATGCTACATAGAACGTCAAAAAAATTATGAAAAATTCATGACAAATCATAAAAAATTGTAGATATCAAAATTCATGTATAAAAATTAAACTGAGAGAGAGAGAGAGGAACAGAGAGAGAGGGAGAGAGACTGAGACAGAGGGGAGAGAGGGAGACAGTCACACAGGGGAGAGAGAGACTGAGAGAGAGGGAGAGAGAGAGAGAGACTGAGAGAGAGGGAGAGAGAGGGACAGAGAGAGGGAGAGGGGGAGAGAGAGACTGAGAGGGAGAGAGAGAGACGGAGATAGAGAGAGAGGGACAGGGAGAGAGGGACAGGGAGAGAGAGATACTGAGAGGGAGAGGGAGAGAGTCCGATAGAGAGATACAGAGGGAGAGAGAGAGGGTCCAACAGAGAGAGAGAGACAGAGAGAGACTGAGAGGGAGAGAGTCCGACGGGGGGAGAGGGAGACGGAGAGAGAGAGAGGGACAGGGAGAGAGGGACAGGAGAGAGAGAGACTGAGAGGGAGAGGGAGAGAGTCCGATAGAGAGATACAGAGGGAGAGAGAGATACAGAGGGAGAGAGAGAGAGTCCAACAGAGAGAGAGACAGAGAGAGAGAGACTGAGAGGGAGAGAGTCCGACGGGGAGAGAGACGGAGAGAGAGAGAGACAGTCGCTGCGGGAGAGAGAGACGGAGAAAGAGAGGGAGAGAGAGGCACAGAGAGAGGGAGAGGGGGAGAGAGAGAGAGAGACTGAGAGGGGGAGAGGAGAGAAATACCTGCAGACGGCGACGGCGACGGCGACGGAGACGCGGGGGGACGGCGAAGGCGACGCGGGGGGACGGAGGGCAACACGGGGGAGAGAGAGAGATCAGAGATCTGATCTCTCTCTCTCCCTCAGCGCCTTTAAAGGCGCTTCATCACGGGCGCCGAGTCGACCCGACTCGGGTCTGACTCGGACCCGACTCGGTCAACTCGGCCGAGTCGTGAACGACTCGGCCGAGTTGACCGAGTCGGGTCGACTCGGCGATTTTCGAATGACTCGGGCCTCCGATACGACTCGGAGGGGGCCGAGTCGGATACGACTCGGCCGATATTTCGAACACTGTTTGCAGTGAACTGACCTCCGTGCTCCAGTATAAGATTTCTCCTGTACCTGTGCAGGAATTCGAATATCTTTTTTTCAGATAAAGGATGGGGTTTCAAACTGAAAACCCCAGCCTATTTGTTGCCACCCAACTGGTTGTATACAAACAAAAGGATTTATATCTCCAACCAAAGATAAATCTGAAGTTCACAAGCTAAACCATGTAGTTAAGCTCTGATATATACAACAAAAGCCAAACAGAGCAAAAGAAGTTCAACACGTCTTTCACATAAATTCAACAGGAAAGCTAATCCAGAATGATAATTTCCACACCCTCGCTCGATCTAATCTGCAGAGGTACAGCTGCCAGCACTTGAGAATTAGTTGCCATCTTATCTGACATCTCTGCAGGTTCTCTATCCAGCACTTCTCCCAAATTTACTTGCTGCTGTTCTCCATCATCATTTCTATGTTGCTGTCCATCCCCAGTGGCCTCTGAAATGACCTCTGCATCTGCTTGACGCTTGTTCATAGCTCTTTGACCTGCAGTTCCTTTGGGCCCTTTACGCCTTACAAAGTTCTCTACTTTTTCTTGGGCAAAATTTCCAACAAAAAGCTACAAAAGAGTATGCAGAAGCAAGAACAGAGCTGTTAGTTTTGTGTTTCTGAAGGAATATTGAGAATTTCTTTCTTGCCAAACTAACCAAACTATAGCCATAACATATAAATTCCATTCCAATCTAACGACACACTGTCTATTCCAGATTGACCATAAATTTCCCACTACTTTTGGTAAGCTATGACTTTCACCTCCCTTTTACCTCTTCCCAAATATAAAGTGTAAATGGGCATTTGAGAAACATATGTGTAATAGGTTCTTAATGAATACCACAAAGGATGCAACTCCTATTATGTTGTATGCCCTTATGCTGCAAAAAAATCTGTTTAATTCAATTTCTCATGAGCTGCGAGCCACATCAGAACTCTGACTTTCAAAGGAGCAGTACTTGACCAAATACAAGCTTTTGAAGAGAGAATACCACAAAATTTAGAAAAGCATGAAAGGATCTGACAGAAAATTGTAAATTAGGTTCCAACAACCCAATCTTCAAATCTATGCTCTCCCCAAACACTACTTGATTCAACATGTTATGTAAACTATAAAAAACTATCTGTCAAATTCCCAATCAAATTCCTCCTAATTTTAAACCAATTTCCATCATTCCTATATTGAGCAATAGAACCATTCTTATTCTCAGTGAGGGCAAACAAATCAAGAAACTCATATGCTAACTTGGATTCTGAACACCATTTATCAAACCAGAAAGGCGTACTATTACCAGAACCAATTCCACTCTTGGAACACACAATGACGTGGTCATATTGTTTGACAATTCCTCTCCAAAAATGTGAGCAATTTTCAAAGAAGAACCCATTTCCCGAATAAACTTCTCCTTGTAGCAAAGAAAATTAACTGTCTCCGAAGTAAATTTGTCTAAATTAGAGAACTTCCACAGCCACTTAATAATGCAATATTCATAATCTTCAAATTCAATACACCCATTCCTCCTTGCTGTCTGGACTTACACACAGATTCCCTATTCATTAAACAAGCACATGAAGCTATCTCATTCTTTTATTTCCACAAGAAACTTCTCATTTTATCCAATTTTTCTATAACCCATCATGGAAACAAATAAAATCACATTAAGTACAAGGGCAATGCTGACAAACAAAATTAATCAATACTAATCTACCGCCCTAAGGTAGAGATGAACCTTTCCATTCAGCCAATCTACGATCAAATTTATCAAACAAAATTGCCAATCAGAATGTAATAGCTTATTGGTCTAAAAGGTATATCTAAATAGGTATAGGAAATTTGCCCACCTTACAGTTCATCATAGCAGCAACTTGACTTTGATATTCCATATTATCCTCAAGTAGATACACATAGCTCTTTGCAAAGTTGATTGTCAGTTCAGATGCTAACTCAAAACCATAGAGAATGAGTTTTAAAGTCGCCAAATATTCTTGATTAGCTTTGCTGAACAACAAAGTATCATGAGCATACTCTACAAGCTAATGATTTTCTGATTAAAACCCTCTGTCCCTATTCCCATCAATAACCCTTTACTGCCTGCCAAGTTAGCATATTTGTAAATTTGTCTGCAGCTAAATAAGAAACAGTGGTGATAAAGGATCACCCTGCCTCAAACTCCTTCTAAATAAGATAATTCTGCCAGGTTTTTCATTGATAAGAATTTGTGACTTTCCTCCAAAAAGCACTGTCTGAATCCAACCTAATCGTTTAGCACCAAACCCCTTAGCTTTCAGAACTTCCATTATGAGATGGCAATCCAATATATCATAGACGTTTGCAAAATCTAGTTTCAACAGTATACCACCAGCCAAACTATTATTAAAACAGTTAGAAATAATTTCCTGTGTCACAGTTACTCCATTCAAGATATATTTTCCTTTTATAAACCATGTCTGAACCTTTTCCATCAAACTGTCTTACTTTGAGTTTAATCTAGTAGTCAAAACTTTGGTGATAATTTTATACACCACATTCAACAGACTTATTGGTCTCAACTCCCTCTTTTTTAGGTTTCAACATAGTTCAGTCTGTCAATTTGTAAAGTTCCATTATAAAGTTCAGCAAATAATTCCATCACATATCTTTTAACTACATCCCAAAATTCTTGAAAAAAAACATGCAGAAATCCCATCTGGACCTGGAGACTTATCACTTCCCACAGAAAATATTGCTTCCCTTAACCTCATTTTCAGTAATAGGCCTCTCAAGATTTTCAGCATGCCACTCAAAATAAGGAAACAGTTCACTCTAATTCAATTAAACCCTATGCCAAGGCACTTACCAAATATACCCATATAATATTCAACAAAGGCCTGATCAATTGATACCTCCTCAGTTAATTCAACATCTCCATGCATTATAATTGGGTTTGCATTCACTCTTCTTCTCCTATTAGCCACTCTATGGAAAAAGGAAGTGTTGCTATTTCCTACCTGCAGCCAATGTACCTTAGACCTTTGTTTCTATAAGATCTCCTCATGACTAAGAATAGCATTAAGCTCCTATACCATTGACTGGTTTTGAACCTGTTTCACTGTCTCAAGGGGTCTTTCTTCTTCAATAGTTTCCAAAATCAGAAACTTCTCCAACAATTCTTTCTTCCTTCCTTTATTACTATAGAAATTCTCTTTAGTCCAAGCTTTAATAACTTTTCCCAACTTTTCAATTTGTATGCCATTCTGGCTACAGCAGTACCCCTAGCTTGAAAACTATTCCAGGAAACATTAATCAAATCTTTGAAACCTACTGCAGACAACCATGCCTTTTCAAATCTGTAAATTCTTGGAATCTTCTCATCTTTCCCAGACTCCAACATTATAAGACTATGATCAAATAGTTGACTAGCAAGACCTTGTTGAGATGTTAATGGAAAAATATTCTCCCATTCTATAGAGACCCAAAACCTGTCAAGCTCTTGTATTCTCCCTCTTCTGAAGTATACTTCTTTCCTTTGAGAGAAAAATCAATGAGATACATGGATCTGATAAAATCACTAAATTCTTCCAGGTCTTTATAGTGAGCTCTTTTCCCTTTTCTTTCACAAGCAAATCTTGTAACATTGAAGTCACCAGCAAAACCCAAATACCATCAAAGTTATCTCTAAAAGCTTTGAGTTCATCCCACAATCTCTGTCTATCTGTTGCATGATTTGGCCCATAAACATTAGTGACTGCAATAACCTGTCCATCACTGACTGCCTTGAGAATTACTGTAACGCCCCGATCCTGCGGGTACGGAGACGTTACTGCAACGTATATACGCAGGTCAGAAATACCCTCATGTATATACGCTAAGCATCAGTACATGTAAGAATCAGAGTACGGAAGCAAGTGGTGCATTATACATTCCAACATATGAGTACAATTACAAAGTTATCACCAGAGGTGATCCAATATTACAGGAATATTACATCACTGATAGGCGCAATTGCGAGAATACAAAGAGATGTACAAGAGTGAACAGTATAAAAGGCACTCACGAGTTTATAAAAGGAAAACTCGGGAGGCACACAGGGGCCTAGAAGGATAGTGCTCCGAACGGTCTGCTGGAGATCCACGCTACCGCCGCGCCACTCTGATCAGCAACGGGGGAAAATCCACACGCTCCAAGCTCCAAGACCTGGACATGAAGATCCAGGGGAGTCAGATGAAACTCCCCAGGCGAGTGGTGAAGTAAAAGCCAAATGGCGAGCAAGGATAAGCATATGTGTATCGATAAAACCGAACCATAATCATGTATTGAAAACTGTGCCGTGAACAAGAGCATGTATAAGCAGGTGTGAACAGGTATAGCATGATAATCATAAAACTGGAATTCTGTTATAAAACCCGATGAAAGCATTTGTGGCAAATCACACAACGGTCATAACAGGAGTGCATAGCAGGCATAATGGGAGTCACAACAGGAATACATAGCTGGAATCATAACAGGGATAACAAGAGTCATAACAGGCATCACTCGATATCTCCTAAACTAATATAAAACCGATAAAAACCGATAAAACCGAGTAAAACCGATTACGAGCAAAACCAATCGTAAACACTTAGGTTAGGCTCCATGAGACTAGTACATCGAAGGAATAATCCAAACAAGGAAACCTCATCTATATACCTTTATCTCATGTCACCGTAATCCAAGCGCATACAATCCGAGTTACAAAACAACACAACAGATTCACATAGCTTATTATTATTATTATTGGGGCCGCCTAAGTTCCAAGCTTCAGTATGTGTCCCATTCCACATACTTCCACTCACAACTTATATAGCCAGTTATTTGGAAACTGATAAAGTTCGATGAATCATGTTTCGGATGGGTCCCGTACATGCCCGGGACAACGGTTCAGGAGTATCCGGTGCTGAGCCGGAACGTACCGCTAGGTACCGGGACTTATGGTCGCCCGAACAGGAATAGAGTATCGCAGATCCCATAGAAATAGGCCTAGGGCGTGTGCATACCCGGCAGGAATAATCAGGAGTAGGGGTGCCAGCACACCCCACGGAATCCCTGGTGGCCGCCAGGAGATCCCCAAGTATTTGGCCACGCGCGGCTCGATATGGCCACCATAAACATGATTAATCAGGGCCCATCAGTTTCCCCCAAACCAGGTGCAAGTTGTATTATTATAATTTATCAAGCAAGTATCAATTCACGGGAATAACAGGAGCAGGACATGATCAGGAGTTCAGGAGTACAGGTCACTGTATAGAATTCAGAATAACAGGTCAGGTACAGGCAGGAGATGGCCCTACAGATTCAAGAGGTGGCCCCCACAGATTCAAGAGGTGGCCCCCACCATATGTGTGGTGTGGCACTTTGTTCCGTGTGGCACTTTGTTCTGAGGGGAATGGATTCTAGAGGTGGCCCCCACGGATTCAAGAGGTGGCCCCCACCACGTGTGTGATGTGGCACTTTGTTCCGTGTGGCACTTAGTTCCATTCAGGGTTAACCGGGAACAGGTGGTATAACATGAGTCAGTGTCAAGTAGTTGCGGAGCTAAGCAAGCTGGAAGTATGGACAGCAATCAGTGTTTAACACTAGAGCGCTTAGCGAGGTTACCGGGACGACTCGGCTAAAGTGCGAGTGGAAAGTCCGGCAGCATCTCGCCTAGACGAATCTAGCGTTAAAGCGCTGAGCGCTAAGCGTGCCTACCAGGCGGAGTAAGAAGACCTGTTGGTCTAAGCGCACTCCTCCTTCGAGGAAGTGGGCGGAAGCCCGGAGGCTAAAGTACGCTCGGGGTTTAGGAGCACTCTTAGTAGCTACCACGAAACCAATAGGGGTGCGGCTTTAAACCATTGGGTAGCCAGCCTAGGAGTGAGCATAACCCGGAGTCGGTACAAGAGTACCTGCAGTGTTAGTACCACACAAACAAGAATAATACAAGCATTCGTCACAGAGCAATACATGTCCAGACATTGGCACTCGGCCATACACAATTACAGGGACCCAGTCCAATACCAAATACAGGTAAGCATGGAATGAAACACATATCGACCCGACAAAGCGGGGAAACCCAAATGGAGGCGAGAGCGAGAACACTCGCCTAAATCACCGGAAAGCCGAAAAGTCTGGAATCCATGGAACTCGTGCACGCGCCATAAATATAATAATATATAAATATTAGGGAGAGAAGGAGATACAGAGAGATGCGGGTTTGACAGTGAGACGCGGTGGTCGCAGACGCGGAAGTCGCGTCGCAGGAATAGCAGACGCGGGAAAGAGCAGACGCGGGGATCGCGTCGCGGAAAGTACCAGACGCGGGAATCACAAACGCGGGGATCGCGTTGCGAAGATACCACAAACGCTGGGTTCGAGACCCGCGTTCAAATCAGGATGCGAAGAGAACGCGGACGCGGTCGTGGGTCCGCGTCGCGTTAGCACGAGGAGATCACAGACGCGGGTATTAGCTCCGCGTCGTGACGAGACAATAACTCGAAGGCCGCGTTGAAAGAGGTCGCCTGCACGCGGGGGTGAGATCCGCGTCAGTGAACACAGCAGAGAGAGACCGGGAGTTAGTTAAGGAGAGAGAGTTAATCAGGGGAGAGAGAGTGAGTACAGGTGAGAGAGAGAGAGAGATCTAGGGAGGAGAGAGAGAGAGAGAAGGGGGATCCCAGGAGAGAGAAAGAGAGAGTCCAAGGGAGAGAGGGAGAGACCCAGGAGAGAGAGAAGGGGGACCCAGGAAGAGAAAACAAAGGAAGGGGGCTGCTGCCCCCCTCTGGATCCCGCGCACAGCGCCCCCCCTTGGGGCGCCCGGCCTGGCCGCCGGCCAGGTGGCGGCGCCGGCCACCGGCAGAGAAGGAGGGGGCGCTGCCCCCTCAACTGAGCAAAGGATGGGGCTGTTGCCCCCCCTCCAGCAGAGAAAGGGGGGGCTGTTGCCCCCCCCACAACAGAGAGAAAGAGAGGGGGCTTGCCCCCCTCTCAGACCAAGCACAGGGGGCCCCGGGTGGCCCCCTGGCCGCCCGCGAAGCCGGCGCGCCGCCGCCGGCGCCCAAGCCCGGGGGTGGCTCCGGCCACCCCAAAGAGAAGAGGGGAAGGAGGAGAAGTGGGTTTTTTAGTGGTGGTGGGTGGTGGTGGTGTTTGAAGAGGTGGTGGAGGAATGGGGGTATGGGAGGAGGAGGAGATGTAGGTGGTTGTGGGGGTGGTGTTTGGGTGGAGAAGATGGTGGTGGAGGTGGTTGATTTTGAAGAAGATGATGAAGAGGAAGAAGGTGGGTTTGGTGGTGGTTTTGTGGAGGAAGGAATTGGAGGTGGTGGTTGGTGAGGAGGCTCGGCCACCGGAGATGGGGTCCTTGCCGGCGACGGTGGCCGGAGGTGGCTGGCGGTGATGGCCGGTTGGGGCTGGCCTCTCTTGGAGGAGGAGAAGAAGAAGAAGAAGAGAATGAAGGAAAAGAAAGGAAAAAGAAAAGAAAAAGAGAAAGAAAGGAGAGAGAGTGTGATGGTGATGGGGATGTGATGGGGAGGTGACCGGGCCCACGTGGAGGGGAGTGGGCTGCGGTTGGTGGGAGAAAAGAAAGGAAAGAAAGAAAGAAAAGAAAGATTGGAAAAAATAATAATATTATAATATGGCCGCGAAATATCGACTGTTCCAGAAAAATCCCCAAAAATACGCAGAGGTAGAAAACATCATCCTGAGGAACAATATGAAATCGGTTTTCTGAAATAAAATCCCGTTTTCAAATTAAAAATTCGGAAGTCAACCGCTGATACTGGCCGATACCGACTCCGGTAGAATTTTCATAAATTCATAAAATACTCAGAAAAAATATTTAGGTAGAAAATATGATTTTAAGAAATAATGCCTAAAGGCCCTTCTAGTAATTCCAATCCGTTCGTAAATTAAAAATCTGGGAATCGGTCAGCGGCACTGATCGACACCCGTTTTGAAGATTTTCAACTTAATTCAGGAAAATTCCAGAAAATCATAGAAAATCTAAAATATTAGAAAACGATGTTTAAAACTGAAATCGGTCAAATCGGAATACCAGAATGTCCAAACCGAGCAATACTCTAGGATCGGGTCCTCGGTTCAGACTAAGGCTGAATCCGAGTCCGAGAATCCGGATCCAAGACAAAATGTTCATATAAACAATTCATAATACAAAACAAATAAAGGAAGCAAATCGAAAAAATATGGTCGAAAAAATCTGAATACGCAACTAAGTACGTATTCCGGGAACGGGGTGTTACAATCCACCCACCTTACAAAAATTGCGTCCTCGCAATTTCGATAAGGGGCAAATTGAACACAAAGGGGACGAGGCGGAATTTATACCAATTAAGATATGAAGCACTATAGGTAGGGCCCTCAAGTAGACTGAACAATAGTCAGAGCCAGCCGCTACCTCTCTAGTCTATTCATATCTTAAGTTGATATAAAGGCTACAAAAAAACCAAAACAGGGGAAAGATAGGAGGGATTTGGAATCAAAGGAAAGATGATCAAGAAAATAGATAACTCTGTATTTGTAGTTGGAGTGTATAACCAGGACTCATGCATTCCAGTTGCAAATTTCTTTACCATTAATTTGCCGTCTGGACGTACTGAGGATGTAGAGCCTAAGCTCTGATACCACCCTGTAACGCCCCGATCCTGCGGGTACGGAGACGTTACTGCAACGTATATACGCAGGTCAGAAATACCCTCATGTATATACGCTAAGCATCAGTACAGGTAAGAATCAGAGTACGGAAGCAAGTGGTGCATTATACATTCCAACATATGAGTACAATTACAAAGTTATCACCAGAGGTGATCCAATATTACAGGAATATTACATCACTGATAGGCGCAATTGCGAGAATACAAAGAGATGTACAAGAGTGAACAGTATAAAAGGCACTCACGAGTTATAAAGGAAAACTCGGGAGGCACACAGGGGCCTAGAAGGATAGTGCTCCGAACGGTCTGCTGGAGATCCACGCTACCGCCGCGCCACTCTGATCAGCAACGGGGGAAAATCCACACGCTCCAAGCTCCAAGACCTGGACATGAAGATCCAGGGGAGTCAGATGAAACTCCCCAGGCGAGTGGTGAAGTAAAAGCCAAATGGCGAGCAAGGATAAGCATATGTGTATCGATAAAACCGAACCATAATCATGTATTGAAAACTGTGCCGTGAACAAGAGCATGTATAAGCAGGTGTGAACAGGTATAGCATGATAATCATAAAACTGGAATTCTGTTATAAAACCCGATGAAAGCATTTGTGGCAAATCACACAACGGTCATAACAGGAGTGCATAGCAGGCATAATGGGAGTCACAACAGGAATACATAGCTGGAATCATAACAGGGATAACAAGAGTCATAACAGGCATCACTCGATATCTCCTAAACTAATATAAAACCGATAAAAACCGATAAAACCGAGTAAAACCGATTACGAGCAAAACAAATCGTAAACACTTAGGTTAGGCTCCATGAGACTAGTACATCGAAGGAATAATCCAAACAAGGAAACCCTCATCTATATACCTTTATCTCATGTCACCGTAATCCAAGCGCATACAATCCGAGTTACAAAACAACACAACAGATTCACAATTATTATTATTGGGGCCGCCTAAGTTCCAAGCTTCAGTATGTGTCCCATTCCACATACTTCCACTCACAACTTATATAGCCAGTTATTTGGAAACTGATAAAGTTCGATGAATCATGTTTCGGATGGGTCCCGTACATGCCCGGGACAACGGTTCAGGAGTATCCGGTGCTGAGCCGGAACGTACCGCTAGGTACCGGGACTTATGGTCGCCCGAACAGGAATAGAGTATCGCAGATCCCATAGAAATAGGCCTAGGGCGTGTGCATACCCGGCAGGAATAATCAGGAGTAGGGGTGCCAGCACACCCCACGGAATCCCTGGTGGCCGCCAGGAGATCCCCAAGTATTTGGCCACGCGCGGCTTGATATGGCCACCATAAACATGATTAATCAGGGCCCATCAGTTTCCCCCAAACCAGGTGCAAGTTGTATTATTATAATTTATCAAGCAAGTATCAATTCACGGGAATAACAGGAGCAGGACATGATCAGGAGTTCAGGAGTACAGGTCACTGTATAGAATTCAGAATAACAGGTCAGGTACAGGCAGGAGATGGCCCTACAGATTCAAGAGGTGGCCCCCACAGATTCAAGAGGTGGCCCCCACCATATGTGTGGTGTGGCACTTTGTTCGTGTGGCACTTTGTTCTGAGGGGAATGGATTCTAGAGGTGGCCCCCACGGATTCAAGAGGTGGCCCCCACCACGTGTGTGATGTGGCACTTTGTTCCGTGTGGCACTTAGTTCCATTCAGGGTTAACCGGGAACAGGTGGTATAACATGAGTCAGTGTCAAGTAGTTGCGGAGCTAAGCAAGCTGGAAGTATGGACAGCAATCAGTGTTTAACACTAGAGCGCTTAGCGAGGTTACCGGGACGACTCGGCTAAAGTGCGAGTGGAAAGTCCGGCAGCATCTCGCCTAGACGAATCTAGCGTTAAAGCGCTGAGCGCTAAGCGTGCCTACCAGGCGGAGTAAGAAGACCTGTTGGTCTAAGCGCACTCCTCCTTCGAGGAAGTGGGCGGAAGCCCGGAGGCTAAAGTACGCTCGGGGTTTAGGAGCACTCTTAGTAGCTACCACGAAACCAATAGGGGTGCGGCTTTAAACCATTGGGTAGCCAGCCTAGGAGTGAGTATAACCGGAGTCGGTACAAGAGTACCTGCAGTGTTAGTACCACACAAACAAGAATAATACAAGCATTCGTCACAGAGCAATACATGTCCAGACATTGGCACTCGGCCATACACAATTACAGGGACCCAGTCCAATACCAAATACAGGTAAGCATGGAATGAAACACATATCGACCCGACAAAGCGGGGAAACCCAAATGGAGGCGAGAGCGAGAACACTCGCCTAAATCACCGGAAAGCCGAAAAGTCTGGAATCCATGGAACTCGTGCACGCGCCATAAATATAATAATATATAAATATTAGGGAGAGAAGGAGATACAGAGAGATGCGGGTTTGACAGTGAGACGCGGTGGTCGCAGACGCGGAAGTCGCGTCGCAGGAATAGCAGACGCGGGAAAGAGCAGACGCGGGGATCGCGTCGCGGAAAGTACCAGACGCTGGAATCACAAACGCGGGGATCGCGTTGCGAAGATACACAAACGCTGGGTTCGAGACCCGCGTTCAAATCAGGATGCGAAGAGAACGCGGACGCGGTCGTGGGGTCCGCGTCGCGTTAGCACGAGGAGATCACAGACGCGGGTATTAGCTCCGCGTCGTGACGAGACAATAACGCGAAGGCCGCGTTGAAAGAGGTCGCCTGCACGCGGGGGTGAGATCCGCGTCAGTGAACACAGCAGAGAGAGACCGGGAGTTAGTTAAGGAGAGAGAGTTAATCAGGGGAGAGAGAGTGAGTACAGGTGAGAGAGAGAGAGATCTAGGGAGGAGAGAGAGAGAAGGGGGATCCCAGGAGAGAGAAAGAGAGAGTCCAAGGGAGAGAGGGAGAGACCCAGGAGAGAGAGAAGGGGGACCCAGGAAGAGAAAACAAAGGAAGGGGGCTGCTGCCCCCCTCTGGATCCCGCGCACAGCGCCCCCCCTTGGGGCGCCCGGCCTGGCCGCCGGCCAGGTGGCGGCGCCGGCCACCGGCAGAGAAGGAGGGGGCGCTGCCCCCTCAACTGAGCAAAGGAGGGGGCTGTTGCCCCCCCCTCCAGCAGAGAAAGGGGGGGCTGTTGCCCCCCACAACAGAGAGAAAGAGAGGGGCTTGCCCCCTCTCAGACCAAGCACAGGGGGCCCCGGGTGGCCCCCTGGCCGCCCGCGACTGCCGGCGCGCCGCCGGCGGCGCCCAAGCCCGGGGGTGGCTCCGGCCACCCCAAAGAGAAGAGGGGAAGGAGGAGAAGTTGGTTTTGTGGTGGTGGTGGGTTTGGTGGTGTTTTGAAGAGGTGGTGGAGGAATTTGGGGGTATGGGAGGAGGAGGAGATGTAGGTGGTGTGTGGGGTGGTGGTGTTGGGTGGAGAAGATGGTGGTGGAGGTGGTTGATTTTGAAGAAGATGATGAAGAGGAAGAAGGTGGGTTTGGTGGGGGTTTTGTGGAGGAAGGAATTGGAGGTGGTGGTTGGTGAGGAGGCTCGGCCACCGGAGATGGGGTCCTTGCCGGCGACGGTGGCCGGAGGTGGCTGGCGGTGATGGCCGGTTGGGGCTGACCTCTCTTGGAGGAGAAGAAGAAGAAGAAGAAGAGAATGAAGGAAAAGAAAGGAAAAAGAAAAGAAAAAGAGAAAGAAAGGAGAGAGAGTGTGATGGTGATGGGGATGTGATGGGGAGGTGACCGGGCCCACGTGGAGGGGAGTGGGCTGCGGTTGGTGGGAGAAAAGAAAGGAAAGAAAGAAAGAAAAGAAAGATTGGAAAAAATAATAATATTATAATATGGCCGCGAAATATCGACTGTTCCAGAAAAATCCCCAAAAATACCCAGAGGTAGAAAACATCATCCTGAGGAACAATATGAAATCGGTCTTCAGAAATAAAATCCCGTTTTCAAATTAAAAATCCGGAAGTCAACCGCTGATACTGGCCGATACCGACTCCGGTGGAATTTTCATAAATTCATAAAATACTCAGAAAAAGTATTTAGGTAGAAAATATGATTTTAAGAAATAATGCCTAAAGGCCCTTCTAGTAATTCCAATCCGTTCGTAAATTAAAAATCCGGGAATCGGTCAGCGGCACTGATCGACACCCGTTTTGAAGATTTTCAACTTAATTCAGGAAAATTCCAGAAAATCATAGAAAATCTAAAATATTAGAAAACGATGTTTAAAACTGAAATCGGTCAAATCGGAATACCAGAATGTCCAAACCGAGCAATACTCTAGGATCGGGTCCTCGGTTCAGACTAAGGCTGAATCCGAGTCCGAGAATCCGGATCCAAGACAAAATGTTCATATAAACAATTCATAATACAAAACAAATACAGGAAGCAAATCGAAAAATACGGTCGAAAAAATCTGAATACGCAACTAAGTACGTATTCCGGGAACGGGGTGTTACAATTACTGTCAGCATACATATTCCAGATGTCACTGAGATTTTACCCCATTTCTGACAATACCAACCAATAAGTATACCACCTGCAGAACCAGTAGCTTCAAGTACAACCCAATCCATGTACTGACTGTCAATTAAAGATCTCAAAATACCATCAGAGACTTGAGCAAGCTTTGTCTCTTGAAAGCAACATATATCAGCCTTATGCAACATACAAAAATTGTTTACTCCCATTTTTTCTCCGTCACCCTAATTCTCTAACATTCCATGAAATCATTATCATTGAAAACAATCAAAACCCAAAAAAAAAAAAAAAAAAAAAAATCCTAAATAAATCTTAAAGAGCCAGAGGTCTTTCTCTTTCTACTGTCTCATATCAATAGAATTGAAAGACTCAGATGATAAAAGTAACATATCACAATCATTGCTTATCTTAGCTAAGTGACTGTGAGAAGAGAAATCAAGTAAGACTTTCACAAAATTAGAGCGAAGACAAGGGGACGTACCTGAATCAGAGGCTCCTTCAACACCCTTTATTCCAAATTCTTTAGTGCTACCCTTGATTCAGCTTTCTCCATTATAGATACATTCTCTGAAGTCATGAGTCTGTTACTTCTTTCCACCATCTCATGTAGTTGAGTCCTCTCTTTCTACACTCCTCCCTACTAATATATCAAATGGAATCACCTCATCAGAATACTCTGGCATAAAAGCTAAAGGCACAGTATCTTCCACCACTGGCATAATGGCCCACTGTTTATCCTTTACCTGATTCTGATTGTTGATATCACCAGATTGAGAAAACTCCTGTGGAACATTCTCTTGCAACAAAGTTCTGAGAATCCATTGATTGCCAACTTGCTTACATAATGCAGGATCAATTCTCAGACTAGGAGCAGAACCAGGCACCAAACTCGAAGGACTGCCTCTGATAGCTGATATTATTTGATCAGTCTGGTTACTCTCTAAATCCTCTTCATCAGATTCCTTATCCACTGCATATACTTCAGACTAAGTAGCATGGTAGTTAGAAGCTTCTCCGATGTGATACAGGATCACAATCACCTTTGAATACAAATAAAAAGAAAAAAATTAGGGTTTTACAAGAAATAAAATGAAAAAAGAGATTAAAGTTTAGAGAAAAGAGCCGGATAAATGTTGGGCTTCGCACCCCTTGCGCGGGCTTCACACCCTTTATACTACGGGCTTCACACCCCAATGCTCAAGAGCACTCTCAAGAGAATTTAACTGAAAAGTCTTTAATTATTCATTATCCCTCTTATTCATTGAGTTGAGCCTCTTTATACAAGCTCTTACAAAGTGAACTTCCCCGCCACAACTGATCTGAGACTAAATTTCAATAAAAAATATAAAGTGAACTTTCCTATCACAACCGATGTGAGACTAAATTTCAATAAAAGAAACAACTAAACTTAAAGAAAATAAATTAAGGCATAAAGTCATCTAAGAACTGGTGATGTCCTCATCAATTCCCCTGGGGTGAGAGAAACTCAACCTTGTCGAGTGAGGGATCCTCTCACGAAGCATCTCAATCGGGCCAAAGTAGTGGTCGTGGCAGGAACATTGATGCGTCATGGCTGACCCAGGGGGGTTGAAGTAAAAATGGAGAAGAAAATATTGAAGGAGATTGAAATCAAAAGCTCTGATACTAAACTGATGTAAAACGGTAAGATCGCAATCACCTTCAAACTAAAGATTGAAGAAATAGAGTTTTAAAAGAAGAAATAGAAAAAAAGATTAGAGTTTAGAGAAAAGAACCGGATAAATGTTGGCTTCGCACCCCTTGCGCGGGTTTCACATCCCTTCCATTGTTAGGATTTGTCTTGTTTTTTCAAGAAGAGATGATGGTCCAAGAAAATTCAATTGAGTTGGAGAAGACGATGGCTTGAAGTAGAAGAAGCAAATTAAGATGAAGCAGTTTCCTTTTCAGATGATTGCCAGTTTCTTTTCAGAAGGAATATGAATAGAATTTAATTCCTATTCAATGAAGATTTGTTTCTAAAATTAAAAGGTTTAAAATCTTTTTAGATCAAGGAGATCAATTCCGAAAAAGATTGATCAAGATTCTTCAACCATCTAAAGGCCGAGATTATCTCATAGTCCAAATAGGAGTTGTATTGTAAAATTTTATAAATAAAAGTGCCTAAACAAGTCTCAAAGAGTTTCTACAATAGAGAATCTCAATCAAAAGAGATCAAAAGAAGTCAAGAAAGAGAGGAGCTAGTTGAAGGTGCATAGAGAGAAAGTAATACTCTTATAATATAGAGCTAGATTCAAGTGGAAGGTGAATACTATTGTTGCATCAAGAGGAAGGTTAGATCTCTTTGTACTAAGTCTATTAATAAAGCTCTCTCAATTTCTCTCCATGTGGACGTAGGTCAAGTTTGGGCCGAACCACGTTAAATCTTTGTGTTCTTTCTTTATTACTCTTTTGTCTAGGTATTGCTAGTTTTCTTTACATCAAACTTTTCTTTTGTAAGTACTGTTCATATTGTCAAGTTCCGCTAACGTTGATCCTGAGAGTCACAATAATTGGTATCAGAGCATATCAATTTCGTAACAATTGGTATCAGAGTTAAAAGTTGACGAAGGACAATATGTCGAAGATAGGAATTTTTACGACAAAGTTCGAGGTCGAGATGTTCAATGACAAAAGAAACTTCGGCTTATGGCAAAAGAGGGTGAAGACATTGTTGGTGCAACAAGCTCTTCATAAGACCTTACAGGGTAAGTCAGTAAAACCTGCAGGTACGTCAAACGAGGATTGAGAGGAGATAGATCTAAAAACGGCAAGCACGATCCATCTTGTCTCGCAAACGAGGTTATGTACAATGTGATGGATGAAAAAACAGTTACGAGATTGTGGTCAAGTTTAGAAACGTTGTATATGACGAAAAGTCTCTCCAACAAGTTGTATCTCAAGAAATAACTATATGGGCTACGCATGAAGGAAGGGACAACAGTGTTGGAGCATCTAAACTTCTTCAACAAGGTCATTAGCGAGCTTCTAACTGTTGATGTCAAGATCGACGAGGAGGATAAGGCGTTGATAATTCTCAGTTCTCTTCCAGAGTTAGATGATCATATCGTCATCACCATGCTCTACGGTAAAGAAACTTTCATCTTGGAGGAGGTCACATTAACTTTCTTATCTAATGAGATTAGGAAAAGATCAAATCAAGAGGAGAGACAGGATCGGGTTTGGTGGTCACGGGAAGGAAAGGAAGAGGAGAAGGAAGAAAAGGTCCAAGCTCATCAAAGACGTGTTACTTTTATTACAAGGAAGGTCATTGAAAAATGACTGTAAGTCTCGACAAGAGTGGCTGAAGAAGAAGGGGCAAGCTGCGGAGGCAGACGTAGCAAGCGGTATAGAGGACACCGAAATATTAATGGCTTCTTACGAAGACAACACTTCTCAAGGTAAAGGCTGAATATTTGATTCAGGTAGTATAGTTCATGTATGTTCCCAGAAAGAGCTGTTCAATAACTTTTTAGTTGCAAAGGAGGAAGGGATTGTCAAGATGGTGGATGACTCAGCTTGCGAGGTCATCAGCACTCACAGGAAGAGATGGGACAGTGCGTGCTCTGGTCCGGTATGTCCCGGAGGCACGGTATAATTTAATATCTATAAGAGTGCTCGACGAAAAAGAATGCCGGATTCAAGTGTTACAAGACGTCGTCACAGTCAGCTAAGGAGGCAGGGTAATCCTGAAAGGAGAGAAGTGCGGAGGGTTATACAAGCTGAAGGAAGGAAACTCAGTTCGAGATGGAGTTTCAGGGATAAGCTTGGAAATGAGTTCATCGCGAAGTAGAGCTTCAAGGAAGACTTCAACGGGACGTGAACCGGGTCAAAGTGTTGCGGAAAAGAGAAAGAGTGCACTCAAGTAAGGCCTGAATGACCCAAGCCATGGTGATAAATCTGCCAAAGGCCCTAGGGAGAGGGGGCAAGAGTTAAAGACTTCGCGGTACGGTTACAACCAAGAAAAAAAAATCAAGGTATTAATCCGAAATCTCAAGTTGTTTTGCTAAAGGTTTGAAAAACAAATCAAGGTGGAGATTGTTAGGATTTTGTCTTATTTTTTCAAGAAGAGATGATGGTCCAAGAAAATTCAATTGAGTTGGAGAAGACGATGGTTTGAAGCAGAAGAAACAAATTAAGATGAAGCAGTTTCCTTTTCGGGCGATTGCGAGTTTTCTTTTCAGGAGAAGTATGAATAGGATTTAATTCCTATTCAATGAAGGTTTGTTTCTAAAGATTAAAAGGCCTAAAATCCTTTTAGATAAAGGAGATCAATTCCTAAAAAGATTGATCAAGATTCTTCAACCATCAAAGGGCCAAGATTATCTCATAGTCCAAATAGGAGATGTATTGTAAAATCTTATAAATAAAGGTTGCAACAAAGCATTATAATTGCTTAAACCAAACAAATCTCAAGGAGTTTCTACAATAGAGAATCTCAAGTAAATGAGACCAGAGGAAGCCAAGAAAGAGAGGAGCAAGTTGAAGGTGCATAGAGAGAATGTAATACTCTTGTAATTTAGGGATAGATTTAAGTGAAAGGTGAATAATCTTGTTGCATCAATAGGAATGTTAGATCTCTTTGTACCAAGTCTATTAATAAAGCTCTTCAAGTTCTCTCCCCGGGGACGTAAGTTTAGGCCGAGCCACGTTAAATCTTTGTGTTCTTTCTTTATTACTCTTTTGTTTAGGTATTGTTGTTTGCTTTACATCAAGCTTTCCTTTTGCAAGTACTGTTCATATTGCCAAGTTCCGCTAACGTCGATCTTGAGAGTCACAATAATTGGTATCAGAGCATATTAATTTTGCAACATACACTATGAACTTCACAACCCAATATTCAAGATCACTCTCAAGAGAATTTAATTAGAAAGTTTTTAATTATTCATTATCTCTCATATTCATTGAGTTGAGTCTCTTTATATAGACTCTTACAAAGTGAACTTCCCCGTCAAAACCGATGTGAGACTAAATTTTAATAAAAGAAACAACTAAACTCAAAGAAAATAAACTAAGGTATAGAGTCGTTTAAGAACTGGTGATGTCCTCATTATTCTCCCCATAGTCTGCTAGCACCTTCATCCATAGGGTTCTTTCTCGAATTAGTTTCCACCTTCCAGAAAACACTCTCAGAAGTACTAGAACCATCAAAACTATCCCTTGAAGAAGAATGAATGTTATCTCCCTTAGTCACCACTTTATGCTTCTTGCCCCCCCTTCCTTAAGATTCACTGTTTGTTTATCCATTTTCTTCTTTCCTTTATCCTCTGATAGTGTAGAGAGAATTGAAACTGCAGCTTTATCCCGACAGATTCATGTATACACCTTTAACTTGTAAGGAATATCATTTGCGGAGTTGCATTCCACAAGCAAAATAGCATCAATGAACTGGGACTCATTCTTACTATATACATCCATATCTAGCAAATTTCCAAATCCTCTCACTGCATATCCATGTTATGAAAAGTCCAAACGTAAGGAGGCAGTGATTTCACTTGGATCCACACTTTCAAGTCCCTTTGTTTAACCACATCACCGTCAAGCCCTGACCACTGTCTGACTTTAATTTTACACGGGCCAGCATTGCTATCCCCAAAGCTTCCAGTTTATAAATCTTATCCACTAGTGTAATCATGGAAAACTGGAGAGATTTTCACTAAAAATTCCTTTTTTTGGAAAAGGCATCAAGTCCCATTTCTCATTCCATGGCCAGAATTTCCTTAAAGCTGGTTCCAATTTAGTTTTGTCAACTGCTAAATCATCAAGCACAGTCACAATCACATATTCTCTAAACTTTCGGTATGCAAGAGTCATAGAAAACTCGAGCAGAGGAGCAAAATTCAGGTCGTTCGCCTGGGGTTTGAAGATCAGGAATCCGAATATCAGTTTTTCCTTCTGTTCTCTTGTGATATTTCTTTCATTAAGTCTTCCCACTTTCACACGTTGTTCTACATCACATCCCGTTTTATTTTTCTCTTTGAAAGTATTCTAGCTTTTGTTGCACTGCCTTTTCTATTGCTTTAGTTCGAACACACACTCTATATCTGCGTTTTATATGATTATCTAGAATAAGAATATAGGAGAATGTTAGAATTTTTTCATGAGGTTGATAGGTGGTCATTGGTCATAAATGTTTTAGGGTTTTTCGTATTAGTTGTCCTTGACTATTACCTAATATCATATTAGTGCCCCCAAAACCTAATATTTGATATATAAGTACCTAGTAGTGTGCGGCGTGCTGAGTTTGAGTTCCGCGTGTTTGAACCTTGCAAATTAGTCCTTCACAACTAATGAATGGTAGCTAATATCAAGTATCATGTTTGTGGGTGGCTAATATCAAATTAAAATGACTGATAAGGACTTGTATCCTAATTTCATCACCTAAGCCCTTTTCAATTTTTTTTTTTCTTTCATTTTTTTGTCCCACAGAATCTATCTGTCCTCTTTCTTGTTCTGCAGTACATGCTCCATAGTTCTAATGAACTTCTAACCTAATGCATATGCCCAAGTGTCAGATAAAGGGAGTGTCTGTCTCTTAGACCCCCACCTCAGATATTCTGGTTACGAAGCAACGCCAACAAAATCATTTCCCATATATTTGAGGTCTCCTACGTAAGTCCTTTTACTCTGGCCAGGCCTGTTTAACTCTTGGCCGCCCCCTTCCTCTTTTGTAGGTCCTCCAGGTACCTATGCCCTTTGCCAAGTGGATCTTGACTGGTGGTGAAGATGAACAGAAACTAAGAGATTCATGCTCAAATGCTTGGGGTGTGTCCTATAAGTCGCTGAGGAAAAAAGGTCATTAGTCACATAATTCCATGGTAAGTAATATTCACATGCTTATATCGCACTATCCAGCCAGTTCTCACAAAACAAAGTCCTCCTTCAGGAAGGATGTCAGTGCGTAATAATTCTTTTTCTATTGTCTGCCAGTTGTAGAGTCTTCCATTCATACCTCTTATCTATTGGTCATGATGGGCCACTGCAGGTCTAATAGTTTTGCCCCATTCTCCCACACTTATACATGTCATTGGGGATTTTCCGAGTACTGTCTTCGAAAACAGTCACTGAATTTGGATGACCTCTTGCATTTCATTTCCTGTGAGTGAAGGCTGGCTGACGTCTAGATGAACACATGTTTTAGATCATTTTATCTTCTTTATTGTTTCTGTCATGGCATGCAACTTGATTACTTCTGTTTATGCTGCAATCACAGGGGTTGATTGGCTACCCCCAAACTCTTTGGAGAAGATCTGGTTTCACATTTGAAGAAGCAAAGAGTCTTCCTGTAGTAACCCACTAGTTTGAACTCTATATAATGCACATAATATTAAAAAGAGAGTATCTGTTGTTGCCTGCCTTGATATCCATCTGCATGACTCTCTTCTATTGACACAATAGGCCCCACATTTGTATGTCCACTTAAATTTGAGTTACATCAGATGAAATCTAATATAATTTCCTTGCAAGTTTCTTAAAATAAAGATTCCCTTGCCAGCTGCACTTTATTAAAAGTTAGTGGCAACCTGCTTCGAAGGAAAGAGATAAGGTTAGAGAGATTGGTTAGTTGATATGAGAACTTTTGAATATTAATAGAGAAATTTCTCTCTCTGATTTTTTTCTTTATATTTTTTTTCTGAATTTAGAGAGAAGCTCCCCCCCCCCCCCCCCCCCCCCCCCCCCCTGCGCGCGCGCGCGCCGCCGGGGGGGGGGGGGGGGGGGGAATTTTTGAGTTTTCTTCATTTTGGGTTATGCCACCTAGCGCTTGTGAACTTCTTTTTATAAATTAAAATGAAGTATTTTGGGCTAAGTTATATAATAGTACCTCCAACCTCTGCCTTTATAGCAGGAAAATACCCTGTACAAATTTTAATACAAACCGCTATGTCACCTTTGCAGTTAGATACCTCGTGCCCCTGAAAGAAGTAGTAGTTTGTTTGAACCTGGTGAAAACTTTCATTTCCATAGAAGGGTACTTTGCTCATAGACTTGTTAGTTGTTAAGTCAAATTCTTTTAATTGAATTGTTATGGAACGAATTTAAGTGAAAATACTTTCACTCTTGAGGCAGCAATGTCTTGTAGTAATTATCTTATTCGCAACTTATGATTAACAACTACAAGAAGATTGTGGTAGGTGCTTGTCATTCTCCTCTTATCTTCTGATCTTGACTTAGGCATTTGTGGATCATATTTTCCTCTTTATCTATGTTGCACCTCGTGCTGTGAGATTCTTTTACTGATCTTTTCCTTTTTACCCTTTTATTTCTCTACACCTTTATGGTGTTTTGGCGCTGACTTCCTCTCTTGTTTCAACAAGGATTCATCTCTCTATTGGATACATTTTTATTCTCATGGTGCATTAATCTCCATATGGTTGTATCTCCTCATCCATTGTCTTGCCAGTGGTGCTGAATTATGAAGTTGTCTGAGGCAGTAAAAATATATCGCTGTGATTTCTTTTTCATACATGTATATGAACCATGTGGCTTTCCTTATTAATTGAGCTGCGAGGGTAATCTTGGAATTTTTATGCTATGCTACTGGGAAGAAAAGGGATTAAGACTGACATATTTAACCATTAGAATCCTTGATGTATAATAATTGTTGTGGTTTTCGTCTGCAGCCTATAGATAAATTGATGTATCTAGCACTTGTTTAACCTAGTGACATTTGCATAATTTTGTGTTGAAATAGTTTTATAAGGCACAGAGTGGTTGGACTCTTTTCTTTTTTTTTTTCATTTTTCTCTCCTGAGGTATTGGATTGTTTGTTGTTTAATTGAGGTGATGAAGATCGCTGTATTCTTGGCAATTTGGTGATGGGTTTAATAATACTAATTTCTTGCCATTAATACAACAAAAATACTGGAAACAACAAGATCGTCAAGTCTTGCTTCATTGATTTACTTTGCTGTCTGAGATTGTATACATGGTTTCTCATATTTTTATATTTCAGATATTACAACAAAATGAACTACTATTTCTAACAAAAATAGTAACAATAAACTGAATCATATAAGTATCTTGTTGTAGGGCATCCACCTTTTTCACAGCGGCATCAAACTCACTGGTAACTCTTCTCTCCAATATGCGACAGGGTTTACAGTTCAGAGTGGTTTCCGGATGGGCAAGCGGAGAACTGTCCGGGTGAGGATTTTCGACTGCTGGAGGAGAAAGAAAATTTCTCAACCACAGAGCACGGTGGCATCAGATCCACCATCTTTGAGCACTCTCCCGAGCTCTTCAGCCACCTGGGCGAACCTCCCACCTGACATATTGGACGCTGTTATCCAACACCTCCTGATCCCTGACCGGATCCGCTTGGCTGCTGTTTGCACATCCTGGCACTCTATCGCACGGGCCAACCCTGTCTTCTTCTCTGCGCCACAGCCCCCATGGCTCTTGCTTGTCAGCGAGCTCACGGTAACTACCGCCACATTTTTCAGCCTCTCTGAGAAGAAAATATATAAAATCTCCCAGCCTGATCCGCCCATATGCAACCGGACCTGGTGCGGGTCCTCTAGTGGTTGGCTTGTCACCATGGATGCGATATCTGGTTTGCTCCTCTTGAATCCCATCACAGGGTGTCAGATCCAGCTTCCTCCCCTCACCACCCTGCCTAGCATGGCCCGGCCTTATAGGATGGCCAAAGTTTCATGGAACTCTTCTCGGCGTTACACAGCCATGCTGGCATTGCTCTCAGCTCCATATCTGGCATTCACTCGAGAAGGAGATGAAGCTTGGACCTCCCTTGAAGGTACACGAAGGATCGCTGACCTTGCAGTCCAGAACGATCGATTCTACACTCTGGACCTTGATGGAACAGTGGTGGGTTGGGACCTCACCGGCCCTTCTCCCCTGATGATATCAATCATCATGCCAGCATGGTTGCCATCCAAGATATCTTACGGTTATCTGGTAGATTCAGAAGTGGGTCTCTTACAAGTTTGGAGGGCACGCGATGAGATGGACTTCACGGTTTCGAGCTAGACTTGGCGAGGGAGGAATGGGTCAGGGTCGAGAGCTTGGGTGATCGTGCATTGTTCTTGGATTTGTTCTGTTCGTTGTGTGTGTCCTCCAGAGACCTCGCAAACTTGCGATCAAACTGCATCTACTTCACTACGGGCACCTGGAGAAGCCGAGGAGGGAGTGGGGGACACGGAGGTTCAGCTTCGAGAACAGAAGCGTGGAGTCCATTATCTATAATCCACAGTCGCATTTCTGGGAGACCTGGCTCTTCAGCTTGGACGACAGGACCGTCGAACCGATAACTCACCCTCAGTCACACTGGAAGCAGCCACCAATTTGGATAACACCCAGCTGGGACTGAACTTTGAGGAAGCAGCATTTGAACCAGGCGACAACTTGATCCTTGTATATTGATCGATGTCGAAGCCAATTCTTTTCCACATAAAAGGAGGTGCGAGGTGTATTTGCTCTCAATTTTTTTTTTATGGAGTCTTGCATCACATTCTTGTATTTTTTTTTTGATGGAGTCTTGTATTCATTGGACGTTAAAAACTGATCTCTAGGTATATAAATTAATAATCAGTGAATCACTCAAACAATCCATATCCTCTGTCACAAAGGGAGACCAATTGTGTAACACATCAAGAAAGAAAACAGAATCATAATCCATTACTCATTTTTCAGGCACCGGATGAACTGCTCGGTCTCAAATATGTAACCTAGTATCCGCGAAGTATCTGAAATTGGCCCCTATCATAAATTATTTGGGATGTTCAATTCGTCATATTTTATGCACAAAATGGACATATCGGGGAAAAAAAAGAAAAATTCATTTATTTTCAACTCGATAAAATAACTCCCAGTAGCTATCTGGATTGATATTATAGTTTTTTTTATTCTGGATTGATAACATAGTTTTTCTTTTATATAACAAATTGATCATAGTTTTTTGAAATTAAGCCATTAAGAGTAATGGGCCAAGACTGAAAATACAAAGTCTGACTCAAAATAGTTCCGGGCCTCGTTGCAATCTAAATTACAACCAGACTGGGGCCAGAACGGGGGTCTGGCCCATTACCATCCACAAGAGAGAGGAAAAAGATTATGTGACCCGGCCACGTGTCAAAACCTGACGTAATCCTGAATCCGACGTGGCCCGCAATTTGTTGGTGCAAACATCAAATATTTTTGCGGAAAAACCAAAAAAACCTTTCCTCCCTTTTCCCCTCTCTCCCCGCTACTATTTCTCTATTTACACTCGGACGGCTCAAAACTCAAATAATTTGCAAATCTAGTCTTCAACAATGCCGCTGTTGAAGCAGCAGCAGCTCCCTCTGGTGACAGCCCCAAGCGACCTCAGCCCAGATGAAGACGTGTGGCAGATCCGCTCCCGCTTCACCCACGAGATCTTCACAGACTACTCGTATGCTTTACAATTTGAATTTCCAATTTTGTCCCATTTTTTGCTTTTTAATGAGTTTTTGTTTGATTTGTGAAATGGGTATTGTTCTGATTGGATAAAGTTTGCATCTTTTGGTGGTATTGAGCTTGATTTGGTCGAAATTTGATGCTTAATGTGACGCAGAGAGTATTTGGGGGTAGTTGAACTTATTTCGTAAGAGAATTTGGGCGTGCAGGATCACTGTGATGACCCATTTGACCTATGAGGAGGCGCTCGTGTCGGAGCGAGAGGCGAGCCAGAGGCTTCGGCAATTCCGAGTTCTAGCCCTTCGTGCTTCACAATGTTCAATTAAATAAGTAATTATACCCCCATTTTATGATTTTTCGGAAACAAGTTTAATACTATGATTGTTTCATGTGTTAGGATTATTGCAGGCATATTTGATATCATGTTACTAATAGAAAAAAATTCTAATATATGCAAGATTTACCATTGTAACTCCCGGTTCTCGGAATACGTACTTAGTTGCGTATACAGATTTTTTGATTATATTTTTTGATTTACTTCATGTATTTGTTTTTTTTATGATTATTTATGTGATCGTTTTACATTGATCCGGATTCGTGAACTCGCAGTCAGCCCTAGTCTGAACCGAAGACCCAATCCCTGTATACTGATCAATTTGATTTTTTTGTAGTCTGATTTAGCCGATTTCAGTTTCAAACAATGTTTTCTAATATTATAGATTTTTCATGATTTCTAGATTTTTTTCTAAATTATTTTTATAAAGACCCTAAAATCGGGATTAATTTACTACTGGTTTATTCCCATATTTTTAATTTACAAATAGAATCGAATTTTGAGAAATCGCTTTCACATATTTCTTAAAATAATATTTACTATCTTAATTCATTTTTCGGAGATTTTCAGAATTTAACAGATTTCGACTAGATTTGGTGTCGATCGGTATCGGCGGTCGATTTCAGAATTTTTAATTTGAAAACCGTAACAAATTTCTTAAAATGGATTTCACAATAATTCTTAGAATAATATTTTGATTTTTAAGAATTTTTGCGAGTCGTTCAGAGATACTTGATTTTCAGACGATTCTAGTAATTTTTTTTGAAAGTTTTTCGCAACCACGACCAAATCCGGGGAATCTGCCACTTTAATTATTTTCACTTTTTCTTCCAATCAAATATTTTCCTTTTTCTCTTCTCTTTTCTTTTCCTTTTTTCCTTCCTTGTCCTTCTACTATGTTCTAAAATCTTCTCCATTTTTTTTGCTACATTCTACAAATTTCTACCAAAATATCTCCTCCAAAATATTCCAACTCACTCATCACGACCTTCCCATCACCCATGACCGGCCATAACTCCCTCTCCCATGACCTTTACACCAAGAAACCCTAACCCTAGTCCCTTTCTTTTCTCTTTTAACTCCAACTCCAAATACAACCCTTCCTTCTTCTTTCCTTTCATTTCTTCACCAAAACTCTAATCATCACCAACTCCTCCTTCATCTCCACTACAACAACAACCACAACAACTCCTACAACTCCTTAACATCATCTTTTTGATAGTATTAAAATCTTAAAGACTTCATGAAGATTAAATTACCCAATAGATCTTAAATCCATACATCTCAAGAACAATCATACATTTATTGTACATACCTGAAGCCATTAGAAAGGTTGATGAAGGTAGATTGATGAAGATCTCAGTCCCTTCCTTTTATCCTTGTAAACCCTAATCTGTAGACACCTTTCTTCTCTCTGTCTCCTTTTCTTTGCACAAACCCAAAACTGAGAATGATGGATCCCACAAAAGGGGGGTTTGTTTTCTTTAATAGAGGAGAGAAGAGGGTCTACGTATTAGCAAATAACCATATATAGAAAACCACCCATCATGGCCTTTTATCTCCTATATAGTTATTTAATTTACATAAGAGTAACCTTTATATTTGGGCACTTATTATATATCAGTTAACTATTATTTATGGAATCCAATTAATAAGTAAAAGGTTAGTGGGCCACTTAATGTGAGACTAACATTCTCCCACTTGGACCACTAGCCGATTACATTACAACTTTAGAAAACAAATAAAAAGACTCATTTTAAAAAAAATATTTGACTCTATTGGATTCCATACTGAAAAACTTTGACACGTGATCACGAATTTTGAAAATAATAACTGATAAGTCCAAATAATGATATACTGTAATACTGCATTAGCTTGGACCACCAATGTGAGTCATAGCGGTTATACAACATTTATGTCATACTCCCTTCTACGTACCACAACATTGATAACCCTCACTAATAGAGTCTATAACCAAAACGATCCCTGTAATTTGTCATGTCAAGACCTTCCTGTTTAACAAACATCCATACATAATATGTGCACACATAGTTGGATAACAGGAAATACAGAAACAAACTTTTATTGCGCAATAGTGTCAATTACATAAGCACCAAAACATACATTACAATTACTCAAAAGACCCATTCTAATAACATGTTCTTTGAATGTCTTTGGAGGTAATCCCTTGGTTAATGGATCAGCAACCATTAGAGTGGTACTTATATTCTCAATTGACACTCGTTGTTTCTGAACTCTTTCTCTAACGACTAAGTACTTAAGTTTCATGTGTCTGGAACCACTAGAGTACTTACCATTCTTAGAGAAGAAAACGGCTGCTGTATTATCACAAAATATCTTCAGCGGCCTGGCAATAGAATCAACTACACCAAGTGCTGAAATGAAATTGCGTAACCATAATGCATGATTCGTGGCCTCGAAACATGCTACGAACTCAGCCTCCATCGTGGATGAAGCAGTGATAGACTGCTTTACACTCTTCCACGAGATTGCCCCACCTGCTAGCATGAATATAAAGCCTGAGGTAGACTTTCTGCTATCTGGGCAACCAGCAAAATCTGAATCCGAATAACCGATCACTTCCAACTGATCTGATCTTCTATATGTGAGCATATGATCCTTCGTCCCTTGAAGATACCGCATCATTTTCTTTGCCAATTTTCAATGTTCCATTCCTGGATTACTCTGGTATCTTCCTAACATTCCAACAGCAAAACTGATATCTGGCCTGGTACAAGTATGTGCATACATCAAGCTCCCAACTGCTGACGCATACGGAACTTTCTGCACTTGTTCCTTTCTAAGTCATTTCTTGGACACTGACTCCCACTTAATTTGTCACCCTTCATGATGGGTGCACAACTGGCTGAACATAGTTCCATGTGAAATCTTTCCAAGACTCGATTGATATAACCTTTCTGAGACAGTCCTAACAATCCTCGAGATCTATCCCTGAAGATTTCTATGCCAATGACATAAGCTGACTCACCCATATCAACCATCTTAAAGTTCTTGGTAAGATAGTTTTGGTTTCATACAGTAAACCAACATCACTACTGGCTAACAAAATATCATCCACATACAGAACCAAAAAGATAAACTTGCTCCCACTGATCTTCAGATATATACACTGATCAACAGTGTTTTCTTTAAATCCGAATGAGGTAATGGTATCATTAAACGTTATATACCATTGCCTAGAAGCTTGTTTCAGTCCGTAGATGGATTTCTTTAATTTGCAAGCCAAGTGTTCTTTTCCTTTCTTTGCGAACCCTTCAGGTTGCTCCATGTATATTTCCTCATCCAAATTTCCATTCAGAAAAGCTGTTTTCACATCCATTTGATGTAACTCTAAGTCATAATGAGCTACAAGGGCCATAATGATTCTAAAAGAGTCCTTCTTTGATACTGGAGAGAAGGTTTCTCTATAATCAATGCCTTCTTTCTGAGTGAAACCTTTAGCCACAAGTCTGGCCTTATGTCGTTCGATAATCGATATTGCCTTTGGCGTCGCGCTTGGTCTAAAGACCCATTTACACCCGACTTTCTTACAGTTACTAGGCAATTCGACGAGATCCAGACTTTGTTTTGGTCCATAGATTTCAACTCCTCATTCATAGCATCAATCCATTTGCTAGAATCATTACTTTCAATGGCTTGTGAAAATGAAACTGGATCTTTATTAATCCTAATATCGAAATCAGATTCCTGTAGATACACCACATAATCATCTGAAATGGCAGATCTTCTTTCCCTTTGAGATCTCCTCAAAGCTGCCGGTTGTGGTGGTTCTACAACATTTTCAGTGGCGATATCCTCATGAAGTGGTGAACCATTATTCATAACATACAAAAGAAAGATTCATACCTTTCTTTTCGAACCAAGCCTTTCTCTTGTTGCAATCCTTCTTCACATGTCCTTTTCTGCCACAAAAGTAGCATTTGACAGTGAAACTCTTTCCATGACCCTGGCTACTTTCCCCAGGTTCATTCCCTTTCTTTGGTGGAAACCTCTTACCTCTTCCATACTTTCCCTTCTTATGTATAGCTCCTTGAGTTACTGCCAACACCGAGTGATGTCCTTCTTGCCTCAGTCTCACTTCCTCTTGAATGCACATATTAGTCAGTTCATTCAGATTCCACTTATCCTTATGAGTACTACAGTGAATCTTGAATGGTCCGAATTGAGGAGGAAGTGAGTTGAGGATGAACTGTACCAAGAAGGATTCATCTACTTTCATTCCCAGTGTTCCTAACTTTGCAGGTTTATCAGTCATATTGAGGATATGTTGTTGGACTCCTCTACTACCATCATATTTCATGGTAGTTAACTCAGCCATAAGAGTGCCAGCCAATGACTTATCAGCAGATTTAAAACGGTCTTTTACAGCAGTTAAAAGTTCTGAAGCGTTAGCAGTCTGAGGGAGTGAAGTTTTGATATTGTTGGCAATGGTCATTTTAATGAACATGAGACTGAGTCTGTTCGACCTTTCCCAGGCTTTAGCATGACTAACCTGATCTGCTGTACTTTCAGCAGTGATTTCCTCAGGTTTCTCAACTAGAAGAGCCATGTCAATATCCAGTACACCCAGTGTGAATTGGACATGTTCAAACCATTCAGAAAAGTTTGTACCATTCAGGGCTGGAATGCTAGATGCATGAGAGTGAAGGAAGTGGGAACGTTCACTGAAACAAAATAGGACAATGCTCACATTAAGGCCTCGAATCAATACAAAAACATTAAATTTTATGAAGATGAATTATTGATATCACTTTGATTTCTCCTTTGGGCGAAACCTAAGCATATCCAGCATTCACTCTACAGGTGAGACCTTTTATCACCTATGTAGGTCTAATATAATTTATGTCACTTAGACAGTAAGTCATGTTACTTTGGGTATCCAATTCTACACCACTAAGTTGCATAAATTACACTACCCTACCGGTTCGTAATTATTTGAAAGAGACTTTCCTTTGGGCGAGTCCCAATCTCCTAACTAGAACCGCCACCGAGAATATTATTGACTTTAATGTCACCCTTATTGACAAATCTTTTATGTAGTATATTTATAAGGCTCACTAATGTAGGTCACTTTGGCAACTACTAAATCAATAAACCGTATGAATATAAAACTAACCAACAATATTCTCTAACCTTTTATATGAGTTATTTTATAATACTCCAATATAGTCACTTGACCAATATCAATCAATATTAACACAATAACATTAAATGTGTAATATACATTTATGATTGAACTAAACAAACATTAGTCGACTGGTCAAGGTAGTACTAGTCGACTAGGGACAAGACAAGTCGACTATAAAGGAAATCTCAGTCGACTAGGGTCAAGTCAAGTCGACTATAAATTAAAGGCTAGTCGACTAAGGCAAAGCAAGTCCACTTCTGTAATAAAGGTTAGTCGACTGACAGAGAAACAGAGAACCACACACCTCTCGGGTCAACCTGTTAGTCGACTAGGGAAAGGGGTTAGTCGACTATACTAATTATTAGTCGACTAACCAAAAGATCAAGTCGACCGACAGTAAAAATACAGAGAGTCATTAATTTTCTGGGAGGAGACCTAGTCGACTAGTGGTTCGGGCAAGTCGACTAACAGTCGATGAAACAGAAACCGTATACTAATAACTGTTTAATCGACTGAAGCCTTAACAAAAGGAAAAATTAGGGTTTCTTATACTAATTTTGATCCAAGTAATTGCACAATTAGAGGAATATTAAAATTTAATAGAATTTTGAAGAAAAGCTACTAAATCCTCTTTAAAATTCTACAATTGAATGATCAAAATTTGCTTTTGAAACAGTTAATCATGGCAAAACCTAATTGTCCATAATTTTATTCTGAGATGCATAGATTCTTAACCATGCTCTGATACCAAATGATAGTATTAAAAACTTAAAGACTTCATGAAGATTAAATTACCCAATAGATCTTAAATCCATACATCTCAAGAACAATCATACATTTATTGTACATACCTGAAGCCATTAGAAAGGTTGATGAAGGTAGATTGATGAAGATCTCAGTCCCTTCCTTTTATCCTTGTAAACCCTAATCTGTAGACACCTTTCTTCTCTGTCTCCTTTTCTTTGCACAAACCCAAAACTGAGAATGATGGATCCCACAAAAGGGGGGGTTTGTTTTCTTTAATAGAGGAGAGAAGAGGGTCTACGTATTAGCAAATAACCATATATAGAAAACCACCCATCATGGCCTTTTATCTCCTATATAGTTATTTAATTTACATAAGAGTAACCTTTATATTTGGGCACTTATTATATATCAGTTAACTATTATTTATGGAATCCAATTAATAAGTAAAAGGTTAGTGGGCCACTTAACGTGAGACTAACACTTTTTCCTCCTCCATCTCCATTATTCCACCACAAACTCTAAACACCACCAAAAACCATCTCTTTACCTTCTTCAATACACCCATCACCAACAAAACCCTCACAAAACCCACCTCCACTCCTCTCCTCCTAGGCCGGCCACTACCCCAAGCTTGGGGCCGGCCATCCCCTTTCCGAGAACATCTCCAGCGATCATTTCGATGATCATTCCGGTGACAACTCCAATGACAACACCACCATCTTTACTACACCATTTTCATCACCATCTCTTCTATTCTTCTCCATCACCACCATCACTATCACTACCATAACACCTCCCTCATCACCACCATTTCAAGCTTCTACATTACCCTTTCCATTTCTCCATCTTCTTCCATTTCATTCTCCTCCAAAAACCATCACCACTACCACTACAAATCCTTCATCTTCACCATTACCTCTTCTATTTCCTTTCCCATCACCACTATCTTCACTTTCACCATCACAACACCACCTCCATCACCACTACTTCAACTCCAATATTACCTTTATCATCATCTCCTTCACTTCCTTTTTCTTTCTCCATCAAAATCCACCTCCACCACCAAATAACCCGACCATCACCAACACCATCACCCTTCCCTTCTCCTCTCCCTCCTTCTTGGGGCCGACCACCTCCTTGGCCACCCTAGGAGGCCGACGCACCTTCCTAGGGCCGGCGGCCACCAAGGGGTCAAGCCTCCGTCCACTTCTCGCTTCGGTGTTTTCCCGCTACGGAGTTCGCGCGCGTAGCTTTTCAGAGTTCCTGGCATTTTCATCGTATTTATATTTAGGCGAGTGTCTTTTCTCGCATCATCGAGCTTGTACTGTATTTGGGTTTGTGATGGGTTTGTGTGTGTGGTCATATATATTTGTACTAGGTTGTATACGTGTACCAGTGTCATATGATGTATCCTGTGTCCGAATGCTTGTAATAGTGTAATCGATATGATATTTTTGCACGTGTTGTAACCATGCATGTACCTATGTATAACCTTTGGGTTTCTGTCCACTCCCGGGATGACTACTCAATTGGTCTAGGCTTTGCACCCTTATGGGTTTCGTGGTAGTTACCGAGAGTGCGCTTAGATCTCGGGATTACTTCAGCCCTCATGGACTTACACACAGCCTTCGGGCTTCAACACACTATATAGATAGTCTAGTTCTGCCTGTTTATATGCATGATTATGTGGTACTAACATCTCATGCAAGTACTCTTATACCGACTCTGGGTTCTGCCCACTCCAAGGCTAGCTACCCAATTGGTTTTAGGCCTATACTCTCATAGGTTTCATGGTACCGACCGAGAGTACGTTTAGACCCCGAGCATACTTTAGCCTCTAGGCTTACTCGCCTACTTTCTCGAAAGAGGAGTGCGCTTAGACCGTCAGGTCTCTCAGTTATGCCTGGTAGCATGCTTGGTGCTCAGTGCTTTACCAATAGATTCGTCTAGGCGAGATGTTGTCGAATTTTCTACCCTCACTTTAAGCTGAGTCATCCTGGTAACCTCGCCAAGCGCTTTAATGATTAAATATTGTTCGCTGTCCGTGCCTCCAGCTTACTCAGCTCCGCTTGATTATACTCAGCTATCGCTATATATCACTTGCATGCTCATGCTAGATATGTTAACACTTATCATGCTATCACTTGACATTTACTTATTGACATCTGATACTTGACATGCTACCACCTGACATTTACCTGCTATTACCTGACATCTGTTTGCATCACTTGACTCCTACTTGTTATCATCTGGCATGCCTAATACCTGACTCTTCTAATTATCACTATAAGGGAAGGATGACCTAACATCTTGACATATCTTAATGTATTTTAGTGCAACCGTACTCCTGATACATCATGTATGTATGATACACCTGACTCTCTCTTTCTTATTCCCGTCTACTGATAATTACATAATAAATTATAATAAGATAACTTGCATCGGGTTTAGGGAAACTGATGAGTCCTGAATAGTCATGTTTATGATGGTCATATCGAGTCACACGTGGCCACATACTTTTGTAATCACCTGACAGCCACTAGGGATTCCGTGGGGTGTATTGATACCCCTACTCCCTTTATTATTCTTCTCGGGTAGCACAAGCCATAGGCCTATTTCTATGGGATCTGCGATACCCTATTCCATTCGGGCGTTAAGTTCCCGGTGCCTAGCGGTACATTCTGGCGCATTACCAGATACTCTATGATCGTTGTCCCGGGCAAGTACGAGACTCATACTAAATATGGTTCGTCGAACTCCATCAGTTTTCAAATAACTTGCTCAATAAGTTGTAAGTGAAAGTATGTGGAATGGGACACATACTAAAGCGTACAACTTAGACAGTCCCAATTATAATAAGATGCTAATATACAATCCGTTGTGTTGTTTTGTAACTCAGGTTGTATGCACTTAGATTATGATAATATGGGATAAAGGTATATAGATGAGGGTTTTCTTATTTGGATTATTCCTTCGACGTACTAGTCTCATATAGCTGTGACCTAAGCTTGTACGATTGTTTTTGCTCGTATTCGATTTTATTCAATTTCATCAGTTTTATCAGTTTTATGTTAGTTTAGAAGATATCTGATGTTGCTTTATCTGCTTTACTTACCGTTTCTTTGCTTGCTCCTATGTGCCTATGCTCATGACACGGTTTTAATGCATGTTTATGAGTCGGATTATCGATACACATATACTTGTCTCTGCACGCAATTTGGCATTAACTTCACCATTCGTTGGGGAGTTCTGACTTCCTTGAATCCTCATGTCTAGATCTTAGAGCTTGGAGCTGGTGGATTCTCTCGGTTGCTGATTAGAGTGGCGCAGCTGAAGTGTGGATCATCGCAGACCGTTTGAGGTCCTATCCTTTCAGGCCCCCTGCTCGTCTCTTGAGTTTTCTTTCTGTAACTCATGAGCGTCCTTTTGTATAGTTCATTATTGTATATCTCTTTTATTCTCGCATTTGCGCCTATCAGTGATGTAATATTCTTGTAATATTGTGTCACATTTGGTGATAACTTTGTAATTATACTCATATGTTGGAATGTATGAAGCACCATGTGCTTCTGTATTCTGATTCTTGCATGTACTGATGCTTAGCGTATGTGCGTGAGGATATTTTCAACTTATGTATATACGTCGCAGTAACGTCTACATACCTGCAGAATCGTGGCGTTACAATCATTGAAAGACGCCTATAGTATATTTAAAGTCAATACAAGATTGTTTATAGAGACTGTGTTGCCCGCCATTCTCTTAATAAGATTTAAACCTAACAATCTTGAGCAAAATGGTGCCGGTTCAAAGATGTAGATTAGCACTTGACTGAAATTTTGAACGTGTTCAAAGGACAAAACTACACCTTTAAAAAAGGAGATATTAAGGACCCTAAGGACCTTGAAGATAAAGAAGAATACTTATTTGTGCAATGACAAGATACTACTAATTATGGTTCTTGATTGTATATATATATATACACATATTAATCACATGTTTACACTAATTTAGGATAAACAATAGAAAACATTGACTGAGAGAGAATGAGAAACACATGGTGCATGAGTCTCATGAGTCCCATGTGTTCCTATAATCATAGAGAGATTTTAGGATATAGTTGATTTCATGAGAGATTTCTTTCACATGTTTCATATGAGTCACGTGTTGTCATTGATATTCTAACACCCCCCGCAAGTAGTTTCGAAAAAACCGAGAGCTTGTTTTTCAGCATAGAAAACCTTAATGAGCTCAAAGGCTTAGTAAGGATGTCTGCTATTTGGTCTTTAGTACTGACAAACCGAACATCCAGGACTTCATTGGCGGCATAGTCCCGCACAAAATGAAGGTCGATCTCAACATGTTTGGAGTGTGAGTGACGAATAGGATTGATCGAGAGATACGTTGCACCAAGGTTGTCACAGAGAACTATTTGGGGAGATTGCGAAACTCCAAGCTCATGAAGTAATGTCAACAACTCAACGACCTCTGCTACAGCATCATTCACGCACATATACTCTACCTCAGTGCTAGATCGTGTTATAGTACACTGCTTCTTCGAGCTCCAAGAAATGAGATTGTGCCAAGAAAGGCACAATAGCCACTAGTGAATTTTTGATCATCGATCGATCTTACCCAGTCTGCATCGGTGTAAGTAATAAGTTGTACAGAAGAATGACGAGAGAGAAAAAGACCATATTGAATGGTAGATTGAGGTAACAGAGGATCTGTTTTATAGTGCTCTAATGCTCATCGTGGAGCTTGCATGAACTGAGCGACTTTGTTCACCGAGAAGGCAATATCGGGTCTGGTAAAGCTTAGGTATTGTAGAGCCCCAACAGTACTTCGATAGACAAAGGGGCCCAGAGAGAGGCTTGCCAACAATCTTGAAGAGCTTATAAGAAGTAGCCATAAGCGAACTGATAGGCTTGACACCATCCATCTTGAGTCAGAGAAGCGAGTCACGGATGTACTTCTGTTGATAGAGAAATAGACCTGATGGTGTACGGGATACTCCACGCCCAAGAAATAGTGCAGTGGGCCGAGGTCTTTTAATGAGAACTCCCGGCCTAGTTCTTGAATAAAACGAGTGACATCCCGTGAGTCATTGTCTGTGATGATGATGTCGTCTACGTAGATAAGAACCAGAAGAAGATCTGTCCCGACCCGTCAGAGGAAGAGAGACGTGTCGGACTTGGAACCCGCAAAGCCCATTGTGACTAGATAACTGCTGAGGCGAGAAAACCAGGCCAGTGTAGCTTGTTTGAGGCCATAAATATTGCGGTGAAGCTTGCATATATGATTGGAACGAGCGAGATTGATGAACCCCAAAGGTTGTTCCATGTAGACCGTCTCAGTAAGAAAATCGTGTAAAAATGCATAATTCACATCCAACTGTCGAATAGACCAACCCCTGGAGACGGCCAGATTGCACACGGTACGAAAGTGATCGGTTTGATGGCTGGACTTAATGTCTCACCATAATCTAATCCTGATTGTTGATGAAAACTCTTGGCCATCAGGCGGGCCTTATACCTGTCAACAGAACTATCAAGTTTATATTTTAACTTGAAAACCCATTTGCAGCCAACCAGATTCATGGTATGGTGGTATGGCATAAGAGATCAGTTTTGTTCTTAAGCAAGGCATTCATCTTAGTGTCCATTGTCTGGCGCCATTTGGTATCTTTAGAAGCTTGCGTGAAACATGTGGGTTCGACAGGAGTGGTGGCCAAGTCGGCCATGAGACAGGTAGGCATGGGATACCGGGTAGCTTGTCAGACCTTTGGTGTTATCCTATGTTCTGATGACCCTATGGTGGGTCCTGGTACGACATGGTTCAAAGACTCGGCCGAGTCGGAGACGAGTCGGCCGAGACGAGTCGTATCCGTCTCGGCCCACTCTGAGACGAGTCCGAGTCACGAGTCGGTCGACTCAACTCAGAGGAGACTAGCTAGGCCGAGAATCGGAATTGACTCGGTCGATTCGGCATTATGATGATAATTTTGTGCCTCATCGCAATTCAATATGAAAATAACCACATTAGCATGTATTTATGAATGTAGTTTGTTCAATTTACTATATTGTGCATGTATTTTGATATGCTTCTACCGACGACGCGTGTATTTATACTTTCGCTTTATGTTTAATATGTTAGGTGATATATTTTGGACATGTGATACATAAATGTGGATGTCTACATTTTTTTAAGATTTATCGTGATTTTTTCAGAATTTTTTAGCTTTCTATGTAGCGTTTTGCGCGTATCGCCCGATATCGATCCGAGTCACCGAGACCGATCCGTCTCAGTGCCCGCCGAGTTGGCGGCCGAGACCGCGACTGTGAACCATGTGGTACGAGGAGGATGAGGATGATGAAAAGGACTCATCGACAGGTGCTGGTGGAGTATGTGATGGAGGTGGCGGAGGAGGAGAGTTAATAGTGGGAGCCGCATGAGAAAAGGGGAATGGAACAATTGAAGGTAATAAAGACGTGGAGAGGGGGATCAGTGGTGAAGATATGGGAGTAGGTGGAGAGAGAAATGACAGAGGAGACTGGAAGGAAAGAAAGATTCGTCGAACACATCTCAAGAGATATAAATACAACCAGAGGGGATATGCAAGTATTAATAACCTTTATGCGAAGCCGAGTAACCTAAGAAGGCATATTAACTGAACCGAAAGCTAAACTTATGAGTTTGGTATAGACGCAGATGGGGTAACAAGCACAATCAAAAATTTGTAAGAAAATGTAGTCATGTGCTTTATGAAAAATTTCTAATAGGGAGATACATTATGGAGGACGGGGGATGGGCATTCTATTGATGAGAAATGAGGCGGTTTAGAAAGCATAAGGCCAGTAATAGAATGGAACATTTGACCGGGCAGAAGAGTGAGGCCGGTCTCGATAAGGTGGCGGTGCTTTCTTTCTACGGTGCCATTTTGAGCACTATTGTGTGGACAAGATAATCGATGAGCAATACCCTGAGAAGACAAGTAAGGTTTAAATTGATGAACTTGCCACCACTATAAGTTTGGAGTGCTTTAATTGAATGCCTAAAAAAAAATTTTCACATGAATTTTGAACTCAAAAAAACTGGAGAAAACATTACTTTTATTAATTAAAGGATAAAACCAAACATACTTACTGTAGTGATCTACAAAGTTAACATAATAGCGATTACTACTTACAATGGACACAGGAGACGGACCCCATAAATCAGAGTGAGTAAGCTCTAAAGGAGCAGTAGCAATCGTGAGAGACATCGACTTTTTCCTTACTGATAGGGGATGTAGATAGGGGTATCAACACGGTCGGTGAAAAAAGAAAGTCAATACTGAGATAAAATACTGGAGACAACTCTGATAGAGGGATGACTTAGGCGCTTATGACAGATGGAGAAAGATGCACCTCACTGAGAAAAGCCTGAGAAAAGACGGTGAAGTTATAATTCCCCATAGAGAAGACATACATGCTATCCTTAAGTTGTCCGGACAGTAGAGTTTTTCGAGTGGAGAGATTCTTGACAAAACAAGAGACAGAGTGAAATTCAAGGACTTTATTATCAGCATTATATTGACTAACAGATAGAAGATTTTTGGTGATATCAGGAACATGTAAAAGGTTTTTCAAGACAAAAGAAGAAACATGAGAACACAAATAAAGAAGCACTAGTAGATTGGATAGGCAAACAACTCTGTCGGGTCTTTGATATTCTGAGTGGTTCACCAGATTCGCCATGCCAGCCGTTAGGTGATGAATGGCTCTAGAGTCAACATACCAGTTAGGATCGACTGGACTATTCCCATAAGAGTGGAGAAGAACAGTTAGGCTAGCTGAATCATCATAACAATTATAGCATTAGTTAGCATAATGGTCAAAACGGTGCGGATCTGGCATTGAGATCGGCCACCGGTGGACTGATAAGGTGGTGGGAAAGAACGTCCACGACCACGACCGCGCTCCCTACCTCGGCCACGTCCACAACCACGGAAAGAAGATGGAGCTGAATATAGCTTAGAGTGTGGGAAGCAGTATGAACCGCAAGAGAAGGGAGATGACGGTTGTGGAGTCTGATGAAGTGATAGCACGCCTACGTAAATCTTCTGGCTAATTATGAGGCCGATGAGTTCTTGTGACAGTACAGGGTCGAATCATGTGTTGACGGGGTTACGAACGAGTCATATTCGGGAGATAGACCACTGAGCAAGATAAAGACGAGGTTGAAGTCGGCAACTGAATTAGCCATTGCCGTCAGGTTGTCCACGATGGACTTGACAGACTGGACTCTGACATGAAGAGGTGCCCATCTTGACGGTGTACAATTGATATTTGAGTTGCTGCACTCTAGCTATAAAGGTTGATGCAAAGATTTGCTCCAGAGAGTACCACACATCACGAGACGTGGTGAGGCTGACGACATAAGTAAGAATACGAGGAGATAAGCCAGCATAAGAGCATCTAATTAAGCTTGATCCAGCGAGTGTATTCTGGATTGATAGTGGGCTGAGCATCCTTCTCGTTAGAAGGAAGGAACCGGACTGGACAAGGAGAGAATCTGTCGACGAGGCCTTCGAGATCGTGGAGTTTGAGAAGAGGAAGGAACTGAAAACGCCATAGTAGATAGTTTTTCTTGTCGAGTTTGACATTTAGAAAGTGAGGATGTTGGGATTGGGAGTAACCATGGATGCAGGTGTTTGGATGGAGGTGAGGGGAGATGGAGAGGAAATACTCGACATAGTACAGGAGTTGCTATGATATCAAGATAAGGAAGGAGAACATTTATTTGTGTAATGACAATATACCACGAGCTATGATTGTATATATATATATATACACATATTGGTCATATGTTTACACTGATTTAAGAGAAACAATAGCAAATATTGACTAAGAGAGAATGAGAAACACATGGTGCATGAGTCTCATGAGTTCCATGTGTTCTTATAATCATGGAGAGATTTTAGGATCTGGTTGATTTCATGAGGGGTTTCTTTCACATGAGTCACATGTTATTGATATCTCTAACACTTGGTACCCACCAATGGGCCACTCAAGAGACTATTTGACGTATTTTAGGAGGAGGGCATGGTCTTGCTTACTGTGCAACAATAGTGTTGATTTTCCCTCCTAAAAAGAAACATCAAGAGTGACCCGTGGGTTCCTTTGGATTTGTGGTCCTTTTATTTGTTCTAAACATAAGGTGGGTCATTTCACTCCCTCAAATGCAGGGGAAAATGTTCCTCTTGCAATATCGGGCGTGGCATGCCTAGAACTTATGATATTCTTATCACAAGTCACGTGCCTTAGCAACTCTCTTGAAGTTCCTCTTCATCCATCGGTCCTTTTGTTTGGTCTCTCTGCCATGCCTATTCTCAATTTCATCAACTTTGGCCTCTCCATAGATCTTCAAATCCACCGAGAGATTGTGGTGAATACAAATGAATTGTAGATAATGGTATGTATATTCAAAATAAAGCTAGTATTTTTGTATGGTTGATTACCTCTCCAGTTTAATCTTCCAAAGTGGAAGTATGATGGTTATAGTACTAGTCAAGCTCTAAGAAAGGGGAAGATTATCCTTCTAACCTTCCAACTGAATTTCTCTCACATGAAACACAGACCTAATGTGGCTACTAAACCCTCTCTGGTCTATTGCTCACATTTGTATGCATGCTTAATTTATCTTGTTAATCCTGTGAAAGATCACTCTTATATCAACATTTTATCGATTCTTTATGTCAGATTCAGTTCTAAAGTATCAAGCATCCGTCTCTACTTGCTGGAATTACATAGAGATTTTTAAGTAATTCATAAACTTTAGCATCTTTGTCATAAGAAATGCTGAAAACTTCAAAATCAGAGTTGTGGTTTAGACTGGTTGCAATGTTTCAATTTTCAGATACTATCCCCTTTTTGTCTCAAGCATCATGTTGAGAAGATGATACCCCGGAGAAGCCTACAGCTGAGGAGCTGGTGCAGGTGCTAGAAGTTGTTTGACTTGGTGACATTTTGTCACAGTTCAATAGTTTGTACTCAATGTATGAGTGGTCTAGTGTTCTTTCACTTGGTGAGCAACAGCCCCTTGCATTTGCTCGTTTGTTACTCTCAAAGCCAAGACTGGTTTTACTGGATGAGTCCACTAGCTCATTAGATGAAGCCAATTAGGTATCGGTGATAAACAACTTCTCAGTCTATCTTTGTACTTTTCAAGTGTCAGCATCTTATTCACTTTGTCGAAACTTCTTTTTAACAAGCAAAAAAGGCTTTGATGATTTCCAGTTTCAGAAGTGAATCTGCTGATGCACCAAGTTTAGAAATCTTGAATTGTTAAACTAATAAGTTCCGCTTGTGCATAGATCTAATTGCATTTAAGATTCTAGTTTGTTATTTACTTGATTTTATGAAACTAATGGTAGTACACCAGCATCAGGGTTGATCCTTTTGTGTAGATGAATGTTCTTTATTGTTTGCATTAACTGCTAATAGATTGGACGCCCCGCCAACAAAAAAAAAAAAAGAGAGAGAAAAAAAAGAAAAAAGAAAAAAATATGGTAAATTTTTTATTTTGCATATTCAGTGCTGCTAACATGATCCTAAGTCTAATTTCCAATATTAGAAGTCTTGACTAATGTTTTTCATTCATTACTGCCAGATAACATGAGGTTGTCATTGTCATCCATATATAACGAATATTACTGAGACCTTTTCTTCTCATTGTTTAATCTTTCAGGTGAACGGTATATCAGTGTTGGACACGGAAGAACCCTTCACAAGTACCACAACAAAGTCTCACACATATCTAAGTTCAACTCAGGAAACATTGGTCAACAGAACTGGCATCTTGAGCCCATCAACCGAAAAACTGCCCCAGAGGAGGCTACACCGACAATTTAATTAATGAAGAAACGATGGTGAATGGAAGGACATGTGAAGAAATAAGAGAGCCCCTGAGAAAGAGTCATGCAATGGTCATAACTATATTACCCACAAGGACAACCTTTACTCTGGAAGATACCGAGAAGATCAGAGGTCTATGTGGGTGTCGATTATGTGGATGTATTGTGATGACGGTTATAACTGAGGTTCTCCTAAGACAAGCCATTGATCAGTGGCTTGAAGGCTTAAAACAGGCAGTAGACGTGAATATAAATTTCCTAAGAGGAACCAATATGAATATGACCGGGTCTCGCTTGGTTCCTGAGTGGAAGTAATGTGATGCTGACTGTTGGCACCACTTCCATGTATAGATTTATTCGGTGTTTTGGAATAGCGAGGATAATTTGGATGATGACATTTGCTTCATGATAAGATTCTGAAGTTTTTGGTTCCACCTTGTGGGAATGTGCCGTAACTGTAACATTCATGTATTACAGAACTACCAAGTGCAGTGAACATGAGCGGTTCATTCTCCATCTTTTCTTGTCATTTTTGTTCTTTTTGTTGGTGGATAAGGGTCTTCCCAGGTGGTGGGTAGAGATAATATCAAGCCGCAGAGATATCTGAAGTTAGAAGCGTGGCACACGAGAAATTCTCGTTAAGAAGGAATCACATTTGTCATCACTTCCTCATTGTTCAAGAAGAGGTAAACTATAAACGCGACAAATAACTAAGATGCAATGCTTAGATAGTTCTTTTCTTGTCATTTTAATTTTCCATTTATCTTTCTGTGAAGTTTAATGTGTAATTGTTTCAAGTATATCAACAATACAAGTTCAACATCCGACTCTTTTCTTCCTTTTGGCTTGGATTCTAGTACTTTTCATGTTGTGCATACTATCTTTATCTTGATCAGTCATTTCTTTCAGTATCGTCTACTGTAGAACTCCGATTTTACTAATGCAGTGCTAATTGCTGAATTCATTTCAAACTTTTCACCTCTAGAGTTATGCATATCGATCATCGCGATGCTAGCTAGTCTGTTACAAAATTTTTCCTTCAAGGTGTACGATAGTCTTTATTGCTTTTGCATATTTGGTTCAGATTCTACTTTGATTTTAATTGCTTTTTGTACTGTTCATTCTGAGTCTCACTCTACTATCATCTCTGTTCTTGAGTATATTATGGGCATCACTCTATTTTCTAGTTAACACATGTTACAGGCATCATATTTTGTAGAAACACATCATAAGTGTTCCAAAGAATTCAGGCCAACAGTCTATGGGCCTTGGGCTAGCCACAGGGCCAGGCTCAGGCCTATTACAATCGGTTCCCCGTACTTCAACAAAGGAAAGCCCACCATCTATATAACAATCACCCCCTAACATGGCTATAAATCTTCACTTGTCAACTCTCAAAGTCCTTGCCATGCAACATACAAGAATTCATCCATTGATTTTCATAGAAAACAGTGATTACAAATATACTACTAATCTGAAGAATAATCCCATGGAACCTAAAGAATTGGTGTGCTTCTTTCATTTTTTATTTTTACTCAAATCTTAGCCAATTTAGAATTCCTTACCCAATCTACTACAACTAAAGCTCATGAATCTATTCAGAAGCTCCAATTTCTCCTGAGGAGTTTTTGTGTCAAGAATCTGGTTTCTGCCAAGTTTGAATCTTAGCTAATCCTTCTTCCTCCGGACCCGATTCTCTCTGGCAGTTGAAATAGACTGCGGCGACTGGGGATCCAAGGTTGTAGAGCTCTGCAAAGTCCCTAGTGTTGAAGTTCTGGCGCCAGCCAGGCGCGTAGACTGTCTGTCGACCTAGCTGCTGGAAGAGCACGAGGACAAACCGATGGATCCCAAGCGATGGACGAGGGCTCTCATAGCAGACGATCTCCTGACCTGAAATTATATTGAAAACTGCATCATCAGCACATTAGATTGGTACAGTGTGTGGGAAGGAGATTGGATTCCTGTTGGCAATGGGGGTTGTTCTCACCAAATGATGCTGCAGTAGTTCCCGGAATATCTGTCACCAACCTAGTGTACATGCATTCATGTGAAATTCAATTAACAATGCATGGAAACATTCAGCACACAACAGACATCAAAGAGTTTAGAGAATGAGTAAATCATATAAGCACATATGTCTCATCTTAATCCCTTCAACATAAATGGAAAACATGCAAAAGGAAACGAATGGAGTACAGTCGAAGGTAACTTTAGAATGAAACCCATTTTAATTACAAAGCAAATTTAAGATATTCTTCAAAGTTAAAATTTCTGAAATTAGCATTATAAAGCATTTGAGATGCAACAATTCTGATATAATGCGTCTTTGAAACAACAAGAAATATAATCATTAATGAACATCACTGATTCTACATTATCATCAATAAGTTGTCAAATGGCTAATACATGAATCCTGTCTATATGGAAATTAACTGAACAATAATTTGGGGGAAGAATCAGACCACGATAAACTCTGAAACAACTAGGAGAATATCAAGATCGTTTTACCACTAATAAATGAAAATGCATAAGTAGGAGCAGATGAACAATCGTTGCTGAACTAGAAATTCAAGATTAGGGTTTTAGTTTCTCTTGTTCTTCGCTCGATGTTCAGAAGGAAAGTAATCAGGGTTTTGAATGATTGGGATATATCACCAGAATTTGTCTCCATCCAATGAATTGCACTAAAAAGATGAGAAACTGAAGTATGTTCAAGCTGGGTCTGTTTGGTTGTCGTAATTGGCCGTAATTCATAGTTGTAATTGGTAAAGTCTTTTACAATTGTAAATGAGTTACATGTATGTAATTTTTATGGTGTTTGGTTGGTAATATAAAATTGTAAAGTGGGAAAGTGTATTGTACTTTACGGTGTTTGGTTGTCATAATGTATATGTCGTAAGTGAAAAAGTTGACCACAAAATTAACTATTTGGTGATTTTAAAAGTTTTAATATTGCAAATAAATATTAAAAAAGTTAAATATTAAAAAATGTTAATATTAATATAAAAAAATATTACAAATTTGTATGACCACAAAATTAACTGTAACTGGGCTGTAAGTGAGTGGTAACTGGGTTGCAAGTGAGTGTTAGTTGAGTTACATATGTCTTTTACGATTTACGGTCTAAACAAACGCCGTAGTTGTAACTGGGTAGTAAGTCATTTACGAATTACGGAGTTTTACGCGAAACAAACGGCCCCAAGTACAGATGACAGAAAAATGGTTCACTCAAACTGGAGTGAGGAAAACACAAAATTTCCTTTTTGGAGGGCAAGCACAGTAAAAGGGATGAAGCTTTTCCCTAATAATGAATAGATTAGTCCCACATGGGCCGGTTTGGTGGGCCTAGTGGAAGTCTATGGGATTTTACGGGGGCCTAAGTGGGATTGGATCGGATAGCTGCAGCCCACGGGAGAAAGACCGTTTCCTAAGGGGAAGTCCAACAGGACAACCACCGGCCCGCCGAGATCCTTTTATTGGTGGTGACTTCATCTTTAACGTGGTGTAACTGGGATTACAGGAGTTGTATAAAGATGAATTTGAGAATTTTATGAGCATGTTCCCATCAAACAAACAGTCGGGAGAAGGCCAAGAAAAAGAAGAAGAGGAAAGCGGTGTAGGAGATTCTGTAGATAGAGGTGTTCTGCTCTCGTCTGGATGGATTATGATGGAAGGAAGAGTTTTGACGTGTGCGATAGAGGAACTTCTATTAGTAGCGCAGGAGGAAGGGTGAGAGCACTAGGGAGTTTGCAAGTATGGAGCAGCGACAATAGGAGTTGATTCAACGAAGCTAGAAGCTTGACTTGCGGACAACGGAGGACTATTTTAGAGTAAGAGTTTTTATTTGTACATATTTGAGATTGTTTTCATTAAGTTATATTTAATGAAACGTCGGGGACCACTTTGGTCCACTCTTTCTTCTCCAAAAAAAAAAAAAAGGAAAAAAAAAGGATTAAAGCTGATGGTCCTTGTGCGGGTGATGAGCTGTCCATCAAAGCTGATGGACGATCCGGGGGGAGAGAAAATAAAAAAAAAATGTGTTTTTCATGGGGTCCACAAAACTTTTTTTTATTTTTGTTTTTATTCTCTCTCTGGCATGGGGTTGGCCATCTGGACGGCCCGGTGTGCGCGATAGAGAATAGGCTCTTTCGTGCGAAAAAGCGAACTCGCTTCCGTTAATTAGAATAGACAAGTGAAAAATAAGAATATATTTATCTCAAAAAACTTTTACATGTCTTCAAAACATTATCAAATTTCATAAAAATAATATATAATTATCAGCTCACCCAACATTCTCTGTATCTTATTTGGAATTAAGTGACAAATTTATAATGATAAAAGTACTCACCAATAGGAGACTAGCTAATTGTACAACACTCCATTAAATTAGAAGAAAGCAGATCCCAAGGAAGGAGTATTATAATATTTTGTGTCTGCATTAAAAGCCTCTCTCTCATTCAATTCAACATCTTAAACAAGTTATAAAGTAAAATTTCTCGAGAGAGAGAGAGAGAGAGAGAGAGAGAGAGAGTCACACACCAGTGCAAATACTCCTAAGGCTTGGATCACTTGGGCTTGGAGCATCAGGGTCTACCATGGCCTGCAAGATATAAAGATAATAGATAGATAAACAGCAGCAACAACAACAAAGCGTATTTCAAAACTTTTAGGGTCGGCTACATATTCCTTTTCGTCCACCCAGCTCTGTTAAAGGCCCGTCTCTAAGGTAAAAACCTAAACGATTAATTAACACACTATCCACACATCTTCTTTCACTCTATCACCATCATCAACCTCTATATATAGATTAATTTTTTGTGGGCTTACAAGAGTGTAGGATGTCCTCATGTCACTTCCACCAACCTCAACCCTCGGCTGATCCACCACAGCCGAGGGCTTGAGCTCACACCCATTGCTGATCTCCCTTGAGCTGTACACAACCCTAATAGGCACCCTCCTTGTGAATGGATCCAACACATCCCCAATCACCCTCCCTACAACCAAAGGATCCCTCCCTCTTTGCATGGCCAGCTCTCTATTAATGGTATGTAGAGCTAGCCAAAATGATACTGAAAGATCTATGATCTGACGAGGAGATATATATATAATATTTGTGTGTGTGTGTGTGATGTAGTGTGAGAAGATAAAATGAAATGATATGGGTTTTTCGTTGCTTGCTTGCTTGCTTTTGTGCTCTGGAATCTAACTTTTGTAACTTGTACTACCGAACCCTCAAATTTCATGTGGCCGTCCATTCTCTCTCCCTCCCTCTCTTGTTGGTCTAATGACAAGTTTGTAGCATGGAGGAGACCCGAGCTCAGAGATAACTGGGAGGCCTTCTTCATTGTGTTTTTGACTTGGTGTACAGAGATCACATCACTAATTCTTTTTTTTTTCTCTTTTTTGTTTTGATGATTGGTGAATTTTTTTTTTAGGGTTGTGTACTTGTTGCGCAGTGAAAGGGGTGGGGTTGCCAGCACATGACAACTTTAAGTATTGTCGACCATTCTCTGGTCAAATCAGAGACGGTGTCGAGTTCTCATTGGAGGAGAGCTTAGATATATATATATATATATATATATATATTTTTGTAATTCTCGTACGTGAGAGAAAACAACGCTTTTTTTTCTCAACTTGCAATCACTGTTACGTACTGATCTCTTTCATGTGAGAATGAGGAGATCGTTATTGACGAGTCTCAATGTGTGTGGCCACTCTCCTCCCTCGCTTTCCAATCCCACAAGGCATTTTATCAATCTTGTCAAGAGGTTGAGTGAGGGCATCTTGGCAAACACAATAATGTTGCAGAGGTCAGGTCATGACACCTTTTACAGTTGTGCAAGAGGTTAGTTTAAATACAAGATCAAGAGATCATTTCCACTTGTACAAGTTTTTTTTAAAAAAAATTAATTGCATGTAAGATTTTGGAAAAGCACTGAAAGAAAAAGACTACGGGGAGTCAGTGTTATTTGATTACAATTTGAAAAACTTTTCAAAGACTCTATGGCGAACAGGTCAACATGCCATCTCAGCAACTTTAGAAAAAACATGTTTTTCTCTTTTCACACGACATGGCAAATCATTACTAAATTGTTCTTCAATTAGGTTTTTTCTTTTTCGCAGCAAGCAGAAAAAACGACAAAAGGGAAGAGCTCCTTCATATCCTACATAATTGCTTATCGCAGAACCTCAGGGGTAAGAGATCGTCCGTCTTGAAAATGGGATCCTAAATGGATATTTTTTCTATGAGAAATGCCTACTTCAGATTAAACGACGGGGGCCTCCGATGTCCGTTTGCCAAGGTTGTATGGAATGCTAAAGTACCGCATAAAATCAGGTCATTCTTTGGCTAGTCATCAATGGAGCCATTCTTACGTGAGACAAAAAAGATTGTCAGGGCCTAACATTTATATTATGTGTGCGAAAGAAGAGGAAACCATCGATCATCTATTTCTTGATTGTTTCGTATAACCAAAGTATATGGGAGAAGTTGGCATGATGCCTGAAGATGCATGTACCATAACTTCCTCTAACTTCAAAATTTTTTTGGTCATCTTGGAGACGTACGCCCTTCAATAAAAACGAAAGGATTATTTGGGATTTAGCAACTACAACTATTTTCTGAGGAGTTTGAAGGGAACAGAACAATCATATATTTAATAAATCGGTCAGATCATCCGACCAAACTTTTAATATCTGTTTATCGTTCATTTCTTACTGGCTGAATCTCCTCTCAGGTAATTCTAGAGAAATGACGAGGTAGACTCTACAGGCACATGTGGGGGTGTCTCCGATAGCCTTTCACAGGAAACTCAAGAGTGGAGAGACGATAGTGGCTCAGACATCACATGACCGATGATATATATTCGGTCCAGATATTATTGGTCAGATACCTTCTCTCCATTGTATTTTTGTTTCCATTGTTTCTCCAATGCCTGCGCGTGCAAAATTGGTTTATTTAGGAGGATTCAATACATTATATTTATTGTAGGTTTTGAATCTTTTCATTAAAGACTTTTTAATGAAACGCGAAGGCTTTTATAGGCTCATCAATATTTTTTTTTTAAAAAAAAATCCTTGATTCCTAGTCCCCTATCCAAACAATCCTAGGACCAAAAAGAACCCTTTTTCTATATTACACAACTGAAGTCAGCATTGTAAAGAGAATGAAGTTGAAATAAACTAATGGAGGCATGTAACTATTCCTGCAAGAATCTGCTTTTTGAAAAATATTATTATTCTGGTTCTTTTTCAGCAACTTTAAAGCTCTCTGGTGGTGAAATCTCTCTTTGATTGGCTGCAAGAATCCTGGGAAAAGCTTGACACCAACATTGATGATAGTGGCATCAGATCAGATCCTTGATGCTTTTTGCTGTTCTTCTCTTATCTTTCTTTTCGTTCAGAGGTTAGATCCTATGTCATCTCAGATCCCCGTCTACCTGCAGACACAAAAGCTTTGTCATAATAAAATCTTGAGCATCTTGGCCCCCCCCCCAACCCACCCCCAACAAAAAAAAAAAAAAACATGTTGTCCTGTGTTGACCACCATGCTTGATTTTAGCCCCACAGGAGATTTGAATGTTATTTCATCCTATTTTTAGTTTTACTTTTATGTATGCTATTGCTAATCATGATTCATTTATTTTTTTAACAAGATCGAAATCTGCTGAAATTTGAAACTATACTGTATGCTGTATGTTATTAAGTCTTGCATGTGTCTACTTACATAACCAGTCAAATATATACATAGTGGTCACAATGCATATGTTGCAACTTTTTTATAAGCACAATAGTATGCACTTATTGACACGTATTATTGACTGTAAAAAGGTCAGTACATATTCAGAATGGATATGTTGCCATTTTATTGATGAGCACAATATTATGTACTTATTGACACACATATTATTGACTGTACAAAGGGTAGAGTACCCTAGGTATAGTCTTAGTCTCCCCGTAGCAGTACTTCAGTAATTAGTGGCTAGCCCCATCTGATGATCTTAAACATTTTCAGTTTCATCACAGGTACATCCTTCGCCCGCCGGAGCCGGACTCTCGCTGGCAGTTGTAGTACACGGCGGCGACCGGCGATCCAAGGTTGTAGAGCTCCGCAAAGTCCCTGGTGTTGAAGTTCTGCCGCCAGCCGGGGGGGTAGACTGTCTGCCTCCCCAGCTGCTGGAACAGCGCGAAGATGATGCGGTGGATGCCCAGCGACGGCCGCGGGCTCTCATAGCACGTTACCTCTTGCCCTGGAAGTGAACTCAGAGAGAGACAGACAGAGAGTTTCATGTCATTTCACTTAAAACATACAAATCTTCCGTACTAAGATCATTTCAGGATCCTAGAGCTTACCATATGTTGCATCTGTGGTTCCTGGGATATCAGTCACCAACCTAGTCCAATATTTTGAGATTAAGAATTAATTAAAATGTGAGAGAGAGAGAGAGAGAGAGAGAGAGAGAGAGAGAGAGAGAGAGAGAGAGAGGAAAATACATAAAATAAAAATAGCCTACCAGTGAAGGTACTCCCTTGAGTTTGGGTCACTTGGACTTGGAGCATCAGGATCTACCATAACCTGCAAGCATGTGTGCATATATATATGTCAACCTCTCATGCATATACTTTGTGCACACAAACATAACGTGCTAACAATGACCATATCTCTCACTTGTGAGGAGTACTAGTGACACACACACACACACACACACACACACACACACATTTCAAAATAATACACACACTGACTAGGATCATATTGATAGGATTTCCGTTTAAATACTATCACTTAGAAAATATACATTATGCAGACGAAAAAAATTGAATATTATTTAAACTTAATTGTCTTACAAGTGTGTAAAAGGTTCTTAGGTCAGTGCCCCCAACCTCCACCTTGGGCTGGTTGATAACTTGTGAGGTCCTAAACTCTCTTCCATTGGTGACTTCTCTGGACCCATATGTCACCTTAAGGGCTGTAGACTTTGTGAAGGGGTCCAACACATCACCAACAACCCTACCAACAACCAAAGGATCCCTACTCATATTCACAAAAACTTTGAATAGAGAGAGAGAGGGGGGGAGAGTATTAAGGGGACAAGAGACTAGGAAGAGGTTTGAAAATTGTTAGCTGTTGGAAGGAAATGTTACAATTTGGACCTCTATATATATCCATTTGGTAGCTAGGAAAAGAATCTCATTTTCCCGTTCTAGTCTTATGGCCATAAAGTTTTGGGGCCCACTTTACTGCATATTGTAGCCCATAGGGAAAAGGGAAGGCATCACCTTCTCTTCTCCCTTCGGTATGTTAGCTCTCCAAGGGCAACATTAGAGATGGTGGAGTCATATCACTATCCTTTTTGCTGAGAGTAACTTGGCTGAATTTCTTTCACTTGTAACAAACTAGCCTTGTACGGAATCAAAGAATGTTCATCGCCCCTGACCAGGTTTCGCTGGAATCGCATTCACCATGGAATGCTCATCCCGACAAGGTCGGTCTAGGCCCTTTGTACTGTGTTCTCTCCACTTCCAGGTCAAGTTTATTGAGGCAAGATCAATATATAACCAGTTTCTGTTGTTTGTCTCTGGCCGGTTCGCCACTAAAGTTGTCGCAGTGGCCTCATGAGAACACCTTGATGCGTGGAAAAGCGATAGCAACCCTCAATAATTTGGGGTGGAAGGGGGAGGAGCTGGTCGAATTATTGGTCTTGCATCAACACTTTGTGGTCGGAAAGAAGGAAGAATCATTTACTTCAATGGCCTGAGAGGAAAAGGGAGAGGGAAAGGAGTGTGAATCATGTACTGCGTGTTTCGGAATGCCAAGTTCCCACTTATCCTGGTTTCAACAACTTCTGGAGAAAGTCTGTGAAAGAGATGTGAAGAATAAGAGATAAGAAAGCAGAGTAAACTGGAAGAGATACTGGAAACATAACCATTTTATATGCTGGATGCTCTTTTTCCTGAAAGTGATGCAAACTTTCCAAAAGATTTAGCTCTGGATGTGAACCTGAGAAGGATAATTGTGTCGTGTGAGTAACTAAGTAACTGCTTTAAAAAGACAGTTAACAGAGCAGGATTTCACCATCACCTGCTTCTACAAAGAGCACAATCCTTATTTTGTTCAGCCCACAGCGACATCAATTTTTCCGCACAGCAAAAGAAATATACAGAAGAATACGCAAACAACACAATCCCAAGGATTTCATTATCATCTCCAAGATTACAATCCCAAATTCAAATTTCTTTAAAGCGGAACTGTCATAGAGTAACAGGAACTAAAAACATGTCTTAATTACTTGAACCACAAAAGAAAAACTTGCAAATTTACAATTACATTGCTCATAGAAAGACAGAATACTTGCTTTCTGTCTAACAAAAACACTCGGGAAACCCTAATCTTGACCACATGCATATAAATATGTTGTTCTGTGTTAAAACCCTGGAAAAAGCTCAAAGCACTATAGGAATCCCTCAAAGCTTAGAATAAGCCTCTGTTATCAAACTAGCTGTACAGACTCGACCACGAGACAAAACTGGCATCGGAACCCAGATCTCAAAAAGCTTATAGAACCTAGGGTAATGCTCAGTTAGACATGCACGCCATTGCCATTGGGGTGCAAACTGTCTTCTAGCAGAATTTTTGCAGGTTTGTTTCTGTTTCCGTTCTGGTAAATCTTTGATGGGGATGTGCCATGACTTGGAATGTCTCTTGGAGTTAGCTTCCCAGGGTGTCTGGGAGTTTGCAGCCAGGCATCCAATTGACCGCATGAAGCTGCTATCAGCCCTGTCAAAGCATAAAATGAAGAGCTTATTAAACCAAGAGAATAATATTGCAAACAATATTGAAAGTGCCATGCATGGAAATGAGAGTTCGAACAATTCACATGTCCAGATACATAGGAGCCTGACAAAAGTCACTTTGATCATTGATGAAAGAAACTGGTACAGAGCTCATTTCAACTACTTCATGAGCAAGAAAGCAGTCCAAAACACTTTAAAGTTCGGAGATTTGATAGAGCTTGTACCACTGATAATAGATCACAACATCAGGCATCTTCACGTGTACATAATAATTATGGAAAAATGAGATAAGATGGAGATATTCAGTGAGAAGAATCTTTACAATGCCAAATGTTCGAAGTTCATAAACTGAGGGTACTACTGTCTTCATAGGCAACTTCCCTGACAAAGATGGGTCCTATCAATTCATAGGCAACAGCCAGATTCAAATGGATTGGATGAAATACTACAGGTTCCCTAAGTAGACACGGAAAACAAAGTAAATACTTGGTGATGAGTAGAAGTTCGTATTAAAGAGCGGTTGGTATTTCCTATGAAGCACGGACACGCGCCCAGGGCTGTCGTGTTCGTGTCAGGTACAGACATCTGCCCAACATGCGTATGACATGTGTCGGACACGGTCAATTCGTTTCCTACATGAGTCAACTGTTTTGACTCGCCCGACACGGTAACTCAGTCTGGACATGGCTCGGACATGTTTTAGTCAAAGTTTTGTTACATTTTATTTTGTATCTATTTAGTTAGAGGTTAAAGAATTTAATTTTTAAAAAAAAAGTCAAACCGCCGTGAAAAGTCTCACTTTATAGACTTTTCACGGCGGTTCCAAATAGAACCGTTGTTAAAAAGTGACTTTAGAAACTTTTCACGGCGATTATTTTTAGAACCACAGTGAAAAGTATGTAAAGTTAAATTTTTAACGGTGTTTCTATTCAGAATCAGTTTGGGTCCATGCCGTGGCGATCGACGACAGAGGTTATTCATTTGTTTCGTCAACTTATAGAGCGATTTCGAGAGAGAAAATTGCATATGATCTTTATTGAATTAGAAAAAACTTATGATAAGGTGTCAAGAGGGGTATTATGGTGGATATTGATGAAAAAGGAAGTCCCCATCAAATATATTGACATAATCAATGATATGTACGATGGAGTAGTGCCAAATATCAGAACTTGTGGAGGCATAACAAGTAATTTTTCTATCACAATTGAATTGTATCAAGGATCTAGATTGAGTCCATTCCTATTTTTCATAGTGATAGATGAGCTTACTAGAGCTATTCAGAATGAGATACCGTGGTGTATGCTATTTGCTGATGATATTGTCTTAGTTGATAAGACGAGAGCTGGGGTAAATGCCAAATTGGAGTTATGAAAGCAAACTCTAGAATCTCGAGGTTTTAAATTAAGTAGGACCAAAATAGAGTACATGAAGTGTATACTCAGTAAACAAGAAATCCGAGATTATAATATTGTGAGACTAGATGGACAAGAAATACCGATGAGCAGTCATTTTAAGTACATGGGTTCTATTATCCAAAAGAATGGGGAGATCGATAGTGATGTCAACCATAGGATCTAAGCAGGCTGATTAAAGTAGAGGAGCGCAACAAGAGTTTTATGTAATCGTAACATTCCGTTATGGTTGAAGGGAAAGTTCTATTGGACTGCTATTAGGCCAATTTTGTTATATGACACAGAATGTTGGGCTATAAAGAGTCATCATACTCAGAAGATGAGTGTAGCAGAGATGCGTGTTTCGTTGGATGTGTGGTAGCACGCAGAGAGATAAGGTGAGAAATGAGAATATTCATATTACGATAGGTGTAGCCTCTATAGAAGAGAAGATGAAAGAAAACCGCCAACGATGCTTTGATCATATGCGACATAGACTTACAGATGCACCATTCCGACGAATAGAGTGTATCAACTTATTACAAGTTAAAAGAGCGCAAGGGAGACCGAAAAAAACATGGATGGAGGTAATAGACAAGATTTAGAGGCTAAAGGTCTTAGTGAAGGCATATTGCTCGATAGAAATGAGTGGAGAAAGCTGATCCATGTGCCCGATCCGGCGTAATTCTCTTTTGGTTCATGTGGCATATTGCTCGATAGAAATGAGTGGAGAAAGCTGATCCATGTGCCCGATCCGGCGTAATTCTCTTTTGGTTCATGTAGCCTACCCCAAATACTTGGGACGAATGGCTTAGTTGTTGTTTCTATTTAGAAACGTCTTGAAAGTCTGAAATCATTTCTGTTGTAGTGAATGTGGGTTTGTGGGATCGAACCCAACCCGATTACTAATTATAATCCTAAATTCTCAATTTCCACCTCTCTCTCTCTCTCTCTCTCTGTGTGTGTGTGTCTCAAATCCCCAAAGGAGAAGAACCTAATTTATTGCTTGTCGTATTTCCGTATCCTAATTTTTTAGATTTTGCTGTGTCCCGTGTCCTTGTCCGTGTCGTGTACGTGCATCATAGGTTTTTCCTAGTGAACCTCTTAGTGCTAGGGAGTTTATTAGGGTGAGAAACCACATGTTACTGTCTGTTACAAGGAAATCGTTGAGGCATTTGGTATAAAACATTACAAAAGATTGCTTATATGCAGGATGAGGAGTGATCGTACCACACCCTGGAAGGTTAAGGCATTGTTTGAAAGTACAAGCCTATGGCTAGACAACTTATGATAGTTATAGTTCCCATTCTTCCATTATATGCAACATTTTGCAAGTTCCTTGTGCTGAACAACATCAAAAGCGTGCTGAGCTTTTCTAGGAATCCTCAAACCAGCAATATATTAAATTCTTCAAACAGATTGATGGGACTATAACTGATTGCAAACGTCTAGAAGTGCCAAATACATAGTAGAGTTTGAGACAATTAAACAGCAAACCCCATTCACTGGTCCTGCGATTCTAGAATAGAAAGCCTTCTAGGTGGATGGTGATACCTCACCCATGGGAGACAGCACATGTGATGATGAGTCAAGATGGATGACTCATGAAAACTGCAGCTTAAGGGTTTGAGATTCAAAAGGTTCAATTACCATGCTGACATTTTGTACCTTTGAGACGCTATTTGATGCCCCGTGGATCCACTATCCACAAAAACCATAAGGAATCACCTCGTACTAAATATATTGGGAAGCTGAGCTTGATGGTTAGGACAGGAGCTAACTTCTTTGGGAGGGTTAATAAACAAAATGCTTGAAAAGATACCAAAAGTGTTGGCTCAGGCCTCTCTCACTCCTCAAGGAGGTTAACAGTTACTGGTATGTGAGACAAGAACTCTCTCAAAATGACACTTCATATCCTAAAAGGTTAATTACAGAGTGAAAAATGACTGCCCTCTACAGAAGTTTATGAAGAGATATTATGTGCCATTTGCAAAAATGATACCCCACTATATTTTGTTTCCAAATGCTCCACGAGTAAACACAAGCTTCAAGTTCATACTTATTAAACTCAGGATCACAATTTCTAGGTGTCATTCAGCAAACCTTGTTGTATGACAAGAGTGATGCATGAAAAGTCAAATCTTGAAGTTCATAAGACTTCTCTTATACCAATTTAGCAGCCTTTGATGATGCTACATAGTAGCATAAGATGGAAAGTTTTGTTCGATGGGAGATTTTTCTTTTCTTTATTTTTTCTTGTTTTAAAACTCTGAGGGGGCTTGTGATTTATTGGGGAAGAAATTTGAAGACCTTGTTGTTTGAAGCAAGCAATGGGATAGCATTTACTACTAGCTATGTATGTTCTCATGAGATCATCTTACACTATTCATTCTCCAAGTTGGATACCCTAGTGATTGGCCAGTTAGAGCATCAGCTCCACAGATACAATTGTTAGAACAATATGGGAAATACAGATTAGAGAGAAGTGGACTTTCCTTTATTCTTTATAAATTATAACACCAGATCAGAGTATTCCCGAATTGCGGAGTGACTCTGAGAAAGCGACTCCGAGGTTGGAGTGTTCTCAAGTAGTAGAGATGTGCGTCTTTGAACGTTGTGTTTAAAGCAATATTTGGCTTATTCTGATGTGAGGATCCCAAAGCCAAATTACCCTCATGAATAGCAGTTGAAAAACTCTAGTGTGTACCAACCAGATTCTTCGGTGATGTCCTTGATCTGAACAGGTAAATGACCTCCTCGGTCTAATGTAGGACATTGCTCTACTTACAACTGAACACACTCTTGTTAATTAGATGATCTTAATCTTGTTTTTGTCATCTCTCAAATGAACTATAAGGGAGCCTATTTATAAGACTCCACTAGTAAAGGGTCACCATCCCTTAATGAAGGTAGCTCAAGGGCCTTATCTAGATTCAATGAATCTAGCTCAATAGCTACCAACTCATAATAATAGGAACCCAAAGGGTTATGATGAGGACATCATGCCAGTCGCCAGTTGTCTTTCCATACCTTAGCTTATTTTGAGATTTTGTGTTTTATTTCTATCTTTTAATACCACATCGGTTATATCCGAGAAGTTCACTTTATAAGAGCCTATATAAAGAGGCTCAACTCAATGAATAAGTAGACAATGAATAATTAAAACTTTTTTCAGTTAAAATTCTCTTGAGTATGCTTTTGAGTTTTGGGTGCAAATCCCGTGGTGTAAGGGGTGCGAAGCCAGCGTAAGGGGTGCGAAGCCAAAGTTATCTGCTTTTTTCTCCAACCATAATCTCTCTTTTTTTTCATTTTATTTCTTGTAAAACCCTAGTTTATTACTTTTTTATTTGTATTCGAAGATGATTGCAATTCTGTATTACATCAATTTGGTATCAGAGCTTTGGTCCCAATCCCCTTCGAATTTCTTCTCTTTCCCAAATCCTATATCTAGATCTAAATCTACTTAGCAAAAAATCGATTATTGCTTGATCTAAATTTAGATCAAGATCTACTTTGTAAAAAAAAGAGAAAAACAGAAAAACAGAAGAAAAAAAAGAAAAACAGCAAAAAAAACAGAAAAATATTACTGTTCACAGTGAACAGTAATCGCCTTGATTACTGTTCATGTGAACAGTAACCTCCCGGTTACTGTTCATGTCTCCTAAAAGCCCCAACATTCGTCCATTCTGAGCTCCAGTGTTCTAAATGGCGGCCACAGCGGCTACATCGGCCGGGAAAATTTATCGGGGATGGGGATATATCGGGGACATATCGGGGATATTTTCAAAAATCGGATGTCAAAATCGGACTGTAAATATACATATCTTCTTGTCTTAAATTGCATCTCAATAAGACAATATATTCATAAATTATATAAAGCTACATAAAACATCATACTTATATGTTTAACATATACTTGACTCGATAACTTGCATTACGCTTATAAATGCATAATCACTATCCAAGTGTAGAATCTTCACAAATGTCACATTGCCACATCGCTCGAATTACCCAAATACCTAACATACAAATTGAGTGTAAAACGCTATATCGGGTCCAAAATCGGCGAAATTGCGGTCGATATATCGGGTCCATGCCGATTTATCGGCAATTTTGGGTGAAAATCGCTATATCGGTTTGGATGTGCCAATCATTGCGGCTAGGTGCCGTAAACGCAATATCGGCGCAATATCGGGGTTATATCGGGGATATTTAAAACACTGCTGAGCTCGTTTCAAGCTCAATTCGAGCCGTTTTGAAGCAGCGGATTCATGGAGAGCAACACTATATATCTACAGCTTTCATATTCTAATTCAAACTTCGGTCGTCTGCCAGATTCAGCTCAACAGATCAGCGCACCACAGTCCAGAGCTTGTTTCTGCCCGATTAGGGCCCGAATTGCGCCATTCTCGAGGTGATATCCTAACTTGACCTGAATCGTTAACAGTTAGATTACTTACAACTATTATATGAATTACTATAATTTGTTTGTTAAAATACTATTTGCTTCGATCTAGTGGTCGCATCATCACTTTTCATCATTTTAGGAATGCATTTTTTTTTACATTTAGAACTTAAACTTTAAGGTATTTTTTTTCGTTTAGTGCATACATTTAGTTTACCTGACTCTAGGGTTCTTCACTGCATCTACTTGTTTGCTTGAGCCATCATGACTAGTCAGCATTATAGGGACCCATAAACCCGCTACACAACCTCCATCAGTGTCATATGTCCGTTCATGATTACATTGCCATATTTAAGGACTTAACCTATCATAGTGAAGTGAGAGAACACCATTCTGAGACTGTAACTAGATTTGTTTGAGATTTACGACCTAAAATAAAACATGCTATGATTACTGACCCCTACGAATTAGACACTGTTGAAGAGCCTTTGATGTTGCATTAAAGTTGAATTTGACTTTCAAAACGCTAGTCAATGCTAATGCTAGGTGTTCTAAATGTAAGGGATATAGACATTATAATTATCAGTGTCCTTCAGAGAGTCAACACGTTAGAATTGTGTCTAGTGATGAAGTTGACATTTCAATGGTTATTAAGGAAGTCCACATTCCTTTCAATACTGTTAGTATAATTGAAGACACAGCAGTTGGTGCCGACACACTGGTTATTGATGAAATTCACATGTCTGACAGCGTCAGTGATGACGTGAATGAGATAGTTGAGCCTACTATATTGCTTTTGCATGTTGCATATATTGATGATATCACTAGATCGATAGCAATTTGCAATGATACCCACAAATTTGTTGCGTACCCGTATAGTACTTTGCATGAATTTGCGATTGATAATAAGGTAATTGTTACGAGTCGCTGTGAGGTTGTGAGGACGTTGCACGCTTGGCATAAAGATTTGGATAGGGCTCTGAAGATGATTGCTTCCATTGCTTACGAGTTGGATAACCTATGAGATCCTGGTATTAACTCCGTCTTCAGCAGGAATGATATGTCTTGGTCTACTCTCTATGCCTTGATCGAGCTGCCATCTTTAACAGTCAACCCGTCACGGAGTCCAGCTCCACCTCCACCACCATGGTATCAACATGACGTACCAGTGATGCTGCCATGACCACCACCTTGACCCGATTGAGATGCTTCATGAGGAGAGTCCTCACTCGACAGGGTCGAGTTTCTCCCATCTTGAGAGAATTGATGAGGACATCACGCCAGTTGCTAGTTGTCTTTTCATGCCTTAGCTTATTTTGAGATTTTGTGTTTTGTTTCTTTCTTTTAGTACCACATCGGTTATATCTGAGAAGTTCACTTTGTAAGAGTATATAAAGAGCTCAACTCAATGAATAAGTAGACAATGAATAATTAAAACCTTTTTAGTTAAAATTCTCTTGAAATTGCTCTTGAGTTTTGGGTGCGAAGCTCGTCGTGTAAGGGGTGCAGAGCCTAAAGTTATCTGATTTTTTCTCCAACCCCAATCTCCCTTTTTTCATTTTATTTCTTGTAAAACCCTAGTTTTTCTTTTTTATTTGTATTCGAAGGTGATTGCGATCCTGTATTACATCAGTTATGTCTAGATTCAATGAATGTATCACAAAGGTCATTAGCCCCTTTAAAAGGGAAGCCCAAGAGTTATCAATCACCAAATGAGGGAAGTCCGAGGGGTTACCAACTCATAATGAGAGATTTCAAGAGTCTTGTGTCCAAATTCATTGTGAGAAGTCCAAAGGTCTTGATTCATTAACCATACCTAACTCGTATCTAACTAGTTGTACTTAGGGGGAGAATTATTAGCTAAAACTATTTTAGTATGGGAAAAATTAAATGTTACTAATACATGTAAATGAAATACATATAGTTTGAAAACTATTTTATGTTTTGGAAAACCAATTTTGCACAAAATATCTAACAATCCCCCACAAGTTTACAAGTTATCAAGAAAGTTATAATCATTGTGCGTAAGGTCTAGAGGACTTGAATCCCTTTAGACCAACTGAATAGAAGATAAGTACATGATGAACTTAGTCTTGAACCAACACTTTTTTCTTATAATCCAGCGATCGCACAAGATTAAAACTTAACTGTGATAGTCATAACTTTGAACCACAAGTTTGCCTGAGTGTTTGCACATTTATGACCCTGTGCATGTCCTAGATTCTGCGAGAGCTCTAGGTACCTTTTATAAGTTTTCATAGGAGATGGCCAAATCTCCACCCAAGTATAGGTGAGTCCTTTAGGTATGTTTCTTACCCAACACCCTGCATCCGAAATGATTTGGACTCACTAAGGCTTAGAAGCCGTCCTTTCACATGATAAAAAATATGCATGCAAGTCTTACTTAATTTTTGAACCAAATAACTTATTATTAGTAACATGAACTTTGAACTAATAATTTGATTAAATGGTAAATGTACATAAGACTTACAATGACTTGAGACCCATTCCAGCAGAAGTCCTTTCAACTAATTCCTTTTTCAAGCCTTTCACTAGAGGATCCTTAACATTATCTGAAGATCGGATGTCAATCACCGAGATGACTCCGTGACAGATAAGTTAATTCAAATAGCCATACCTCAGACGAATAGTTCGTTTCTTTCCATTGAATAACGAGTTTGTTGTCACAACACTCGTTACTTGATTATTACAATAGATAGTAATTGTATCTTATAATTCTTTCAACGGAAGGTCTTAGAGAAAGCAACTGAGCTACTCAGCCTCATCTCCTGCAAAATTAATGCAAAAACTCAGACTCTATCGATGATTGTACAATCAGAGTTTGCTTCTTAGACTTTCATGAAATAGCAGTTCCACCCATGGTGGACACAAAGCCTCCAGTGGATCTGTACTCATCTGATTTCGAGCACCAGCTTGTATCTGAGAAGCCTTCGATCACAGCTGAGTATCCAGTGTAGAGCAGACTTAGATTCAAAGTTCCCTTCAAGTACCTCATTAATCTCTGAACAACATCCCAATGAGGCTTTTTAGGATTGCTTGTAAATCTGCTAAGTATTCCAATAAAGAATGCTATGTCTGGCCTTGTGTAGCTCATTGCATACATAAGACTACCAATAATCTTTGATTACTCTAGCTGTCTTACCAGTCTTTCAGTGTTGGGTCGAAACTTCTTATTGTAATCATATGGCACAGACAACTCTAGCAGGTCGAAGTAGCCATACTTCTTCAGAATGTTCTCTATGTAATGGGATTAAGATAATCCAATTCCATCTTTTGTGTACAACATTTTTATTTCGAGAATCACATCTGCAGTCCCAAGGTCTTTCATCCTGAACTGAGCCGACAGAAATTTCTCAGCAGATTTCACTATCTCTAAGTCGGTCCTAATGATGAGCATATCATCTACATAAAAGATGATCAATACTATCTTTCATTCAGCAACCTTGACGTATAGACACTTGTCAAATTCACTGACTCGACACCCATTACTACGAACAATCCTGTCAAATTTCTCATGCCAAAGTTTTAAAGCCTGCTTAAGACCATATAAAGATTTTATTAGCTTGCATAGCTTGTTTACAGGAGCATCAAGTCCTTCTGATCTTTTCATGTAAATTTTTTCAGTGAGATCTCCATTTAGAAAAGTTGTCTTCACATCCATCTGGTGAATGATGAACTTCTTGATGGCCGCCCATACAATCAGCACTCCGATGGTAGTAATTCTGCAAACTGTTGCATAAATATTGAAGAAGTCAATACCTTCTTTCTGAGAGAAGCCTTTTGCTAGCACTCTTGCTTTGTACTTTTCTATCAGGTCACAACTTTCTTTTGAAGATTTACTTGTAGCTGGCACATCCACCAATTCTCAAGTGTGATTTTGGATCAAAGAGTCCATTTCGTCATTTATGACTTCCTTCCATAGAATAGCATCTTTGGACTGCATTACTTCTTTGAAAGTTAGTGGATCTCCTTCTACGTTTTAGGTGATGAAGTCATCTCTAAAATTCTTTTGCTTTTTGATGCGTTTAGAAGGTGGCTCTATACCTTCTGTAGTTTCTTCTTCAGCATCAGTACCTTTTACTTTTGGAGAGATTGACTCATCTGGTGCAATAGACTTTTCAGCATTTTCAGTTACATCTTTGAGTGATAAGCCTTTATCCTTGATGAACTTTCTTCAAAGAACTCCACGTCTCGAGCTTCGATGATGGAGTTGGTGCCAGGATCCAGAAATCTGCAAGCATCACTATCTTTAGTAAAATCAAGAAACACACACTTGTTGACCTTAGGACCAAGCTTTGGCCTTTTGATATCTGGTATCCGGACGTAGGCAAGACACCCCCACACTTTGAGGTTGTCCAGGAATGTTTAATATCCTAACCATTGCTGATGTGGAGTAATATCAAATTTGGAGCAAGCTATCTCATTCACAATGTCTCTCCCCAATAGCAGGTCGGTAAATCGAATGTAATCAATATCGAGTTCACCATCTTAGTGAGTGTACGATTCTTTCTTTCTGTAATTCCATTGGATTGCGGGGAGTAAGGAGCAGTCGTCTCAGCAATGAAGCCATGCTCCTTGAGATATACTTCAGCTTCCTACGACCGGTACTCGCCACCTTTATCATTTATAAGCTTCTTTACTGGACGCCCAAATTGCTTCTCCTCGAGTCCGAAACTCGATGAACTTGCTAAAGACTTCATCTTTTGACTTCAACAAGTACACATGGTAGAAGCGAGAATGATCGTCGATGAAGGTGATGAAGTATTTCATGTCACCTCTAGTCACGAAGGTTTTGAAGTCGCAGGTGTCCGAATGAATCAAGTCCTGCAGATTTGTACTCCTTGTAATAGTTGAAAAGGGCTTCCTAGTGATCTTGGCTTGTATGCAGACTTCACATTTTTCAGGCTTTTACCCTCACAGTTTTGAAGTAAGCCTAACTTCTTCATATTTAACATTTTCCTGTAGTTTACATGACCTAATTTTTTGTGCCATAGAGTAGAGGAGTACTCAGAAGTAGAGAGTTCATTGATAACTGAAGTGTACATACCAACAGTGCGGTAAGCATTGCCAAAGAACATCTTCTTGTAAGATAATACAACCTTTTCACCTTGAAAATCTAGCCTCATTCCCGCATCACACAATAGGCTCCCAGAGACTAGATTCTTGAAAATTGATGGGACGTGTTTCACACTCTTCAATGTGAGAGTCTTCCTTGAAGTAAAGGTCAACACCACAATCACGATTCCAAGCACAACAGCAGTGGAATGATCAATTATTGACACGTTCTCGGTTCTCCTTTGCAGCAACATAGGTGGAGAATAGATCTTTGTTGGAGCAAACATGGCATGTAGCACCTGTATCTAGCCACCAATCAGAGTTGTTGGAGGGAGCAGTCACCTGGAATAGCATACCAACAAAGTTGTCGTCCTGATTGACATGGTGGGCCTCCTCCTTTTCTTCCTTCTTTGGTGCTTTACAAGCCTAAGCAAAGTGGCCTTGCTTGCCGCTGTTAAAGCACCTATCAGTCTTCTTGAACTCTTTTTTCTGCACGTTCAGGTTCTTCGAATTCTGGTTCTTCATCTTTAACTTCTTCTTCTTGAAAAATTTTTTGTCGGACTTGGAAGTCACCATGTTAGCAGATGACTTTTGCTTGGCAAGTAGTTCGTTCTTTGCTCGAGTCCTGATCTCGTCCTCAATCCGAATGAACCTCTTCAGGTTGGACAGCGATACATGTTTCTTCCTTCTACGAATGCCAGTGGAGAATGACATTCAGGAAGGAGGAAGATTGTTGACGATGGCACCGGAGATGAAAGTGTTGCAGAGGGTGATCTTCTCATCTTTTAGCTTCATTACAAGTTTTTCAAGCTCCTTAATCTGAGACAGAACTTCAATATCATCATCTAACTTGAAATCTAAAAATTTGTCTATGAGATGAGATTTGGATAGCTTCTCCTCGTCCTTATATTGGTCTTTTAGAGCATTCCAAATATCTCTTGCAGAGGGATTGTTGGAGTAAACATCTACAAGATGACATGTAAAACAGTTGAGGAGATAGAGCTTGCAGAAGTGTCATCTCGTTCCCATGGTGCTTCAATCTCTGAATCCTCTTTAAAGTTGAGTTTTTCTTCTGAAATGACATAGTAAATATTTAGAAGTTGCATCCAAAAGATTACTTTACGACGCCAAGCATTGAAGTTTGATCCGTCAAAATTTTTCAGCTTCAGGTAATCCACTCCAATAGTGTTCACCATGGTCCATAGCTAAGCCAAATATTACTTCAAGATTGTTAGAACAATATGAGAAATATAGACTAGAGAGAAGTGGACTTTCTTTTATTCTTTATAAATTGTAACACGAGATCGGAGTGTTCCCGAATTGCGGAGTGATTCTGAGAAGACGACTCCGAGGTTGGAGTGTTACCAAGTAGTAGAACTGTTATGCGTCCTTAAACGCTGTGCTTGAAGCAACATTTGGCTTACTCTAGTGTAAGGATCTCAAAACCAAATTACCTCAGGAACAGCAGTTGAAGAGCTCTGGTGTGCACCAACCAGATTCTTTGGTGATCTTCTTGATCTGAAGAGGCAAGTTACCTCCTCGATCTAATGAGGACAGGACTCTACTTACAACTGAACACACTCTTGTTAATTAGGTGATCTTGTTTTTATCATCTCTCAAATGAACTACAAGAGAGCCTATTTATAGGACTCCACTAGTAACTCAAGGATCACAATCCCTTAATGAATGTAGTTCAAAGGCCTTATCTAGATTCAATGAATCTAACTCAAGAGTCGCCAACTCATAATGAGAAAAATTCAAAGGATTAAGTCTAGATTCAATGAATATATCCCAAGGATCATTAGCCCCTTTAATAAAAGAAACTCAAGGGTTATTAATCACTAAATGAGGGAATCCCAAAGGGTTACCAACTTATAATGAGATTTTCAACAGTCTTGTGTCCAGATTCATTGTAAGAAGTCCTAAGGTATTGGTTCATTAAGCATACCTAACCCATGTCCAACTAGTTTGTACTTATGAGGAGAATTATTCACTAAAACCATTTTAGTATAGCAAAAATTAAATGTTACTAATACTTGTAAATGAAATACATATAGTTTGAAAACTATTTTATGTTTTGGAAAATCAATTTTGCACAAAATATCAAACAACAATCACTAAAGCAAGACTACATGCAGAGGCAGTCATGGCCAACTATTTTATCCATCACTGCATATTAAGCTGTAATGTATTAATGTAGATGTACACTATCATATAGCATAATAATCTGATGTTTCTCTATAATTTTGCATGAGCGTTTCATGCAAATAATGTTGGGATTTCTGTTTTTGTATTTAAAGGTAAGTGGAGCATGCCAAGCAACCAAGAAAAGTCATAACTCAAAGCAAATCAAACATTAGAAAATTATCAGAAGGAATCAGTTCAAGGTGAAGGTCAGTAGATATCTAGCGGCTGGCGGGTGTACTAAAGACAGATGATCTCCCGGTGACATAAGCCGGATGATCTCCCCGAGTCGGCCAACCTGATCAATTTGCGGGTCTGATTCTGACATGGAATGGGGGTTTTTGGATTCACAAAGTCTTGAAGAGGTCAGATCAAAAAGTGACTGGATCTGGAATCCTGGAGGAGAATTCCCCAAATAGAGTTGTATATCTTGTATCTTATTAAAGGCTAAGATGGATTGATGGATTTGCATTCAGGTTTCCGAGGACTGTGGGACACTGAGATTGGAATGAACCATGATATGGAGAAGAGACAAGAGACTGATGGAGGATTAATCTCCAACTTTCTCTATTATAGCGTAATCTCTTGATTTGCAACTCCCATGGATGCAGGGGAGGTGACAAAAAACATAGAATATTTGTAAGTTGGTTTGTCTCCTTGCACGTACAAATGTACAATGTATCCATCAACTACCAAGAATATGTTTCCACTTTCCACTTGCCTGGCCAGCAAATAGTATCAGAATTCAGAACCATCATGATGATCAAAGGTTCCTGCATGCAAAACAAAGGATGATGGAAAAGAAAGAAGCCAGTCTTGGATGCCTTACTCTGTCTGAGTGTTTTAAGATTTCAAAACACCTTAATTAATACACATCTCAAAAGTGAATAGTCCAAATGGGACGTACATGGTAAAGTGTGGAATATATATTTGTTTCCATGAACTCGAGAATTAAAGCAACATCTTGTGGGTACTCCCCAGCTTACCTGGCTAGCAAGAGAGCGATGGTGCGGAACTGGACATTAGCCTGATTGAAGCTGATTATTTTTCAGTAACTGAGTATTGAAGTTCAGGAATGTGATTCCATTTGTTACTCATCTACCATGCCCTTACAGATTAATATGATCCCCTACTGTAAAAATTATCACCTTAAATTTTTCTTTAAGACTTATCCGAAATCCAGGAAACTTTGAATGCTTGCTCCCTTGTTGATGAGAATAGATTGCATGACTAAAAAAAAGAGGTACGTCTCCTACACCCCAACTAGAGCTCTCTTTGCTGACTTGACTATGATTCTGGCACCAACTCAGAAGGTCGTGTGCTTAGTTGAATGTTGGTTGTATCAGGCAAACTTGGTCAATTCTTTTGTGGAACTTTATCATCTTTGAGATGAGTGGCTTGGATGATGATGAAATAATGAAAATGATGAAATGAGCAGTGACAAAATGGATTTCACATGCAATGTTTCAGAAGGCTAGGGAGACAAAAAGTCACTTTCTCCCAAGGGAGTTCTTGAAATGTGGGTTAAAAGACAAAAGTCATGTTCCTCGGTTGAAGATAGTAAGTTCCATCTATCAAAATTGTAGGTTTGATTCTTTCACTGAATTGAGTAGGTTACAACTATCAGCTTAAAATTTGAGAATTTTGCATTAACACTACTAACTACTAACATGGTTCACCCACACAGGAACATCTAAGCATGCAATTCACCAAGTAATTGGGCTAATAGACATATAAACATGCAAAAGTTAAATACCATCAACCAGTATTTGCTAAAAATGAATCGCCAAACAACAACTTAGGGGAAGAAGGATCACAAATAGTTCCTTAATAGGCTAAGTAGATCCTAGGTACATAAATAATAGATTGTCATTGGGCACACTGCATCCCCGGAAATCATCTCCCCCTGTTCAATATTTCCTCTGTTAGTTCTTGAAAGTCATATTGATATAAAATGGGAGGATCGCAATCACCTTTAAACTAAAAAAAAATGAAGAAATAGGGTTTTGAAAGAAGAAAAAGAAAAGAAATTAGCGTTTAGAGAAAAGAACCGGATAAATGTTGGGCTTCGTACCCCTTGCGCGGGCTTTACGCCCCTTACACCACGGGCTTCACACTCAATACTCAAAAGCACCCTCAAGAGAATTTAACTGAAGAATTTTTAATTATTCATTGTCCGTCTTATTCATTGAATTGAGCCTCTTTATATAAACTCATCACAACCGATGTGAGATTAAATTTCAATAAAAGAAACAAATAAACTCAAAGAAAATAAACTAAGGCATAGAGTTATCTAAGAACTGGTGATGTTCTCATCAATTCCCCTGAGATGGGAGAAACTCGACTCTGTCGAGTGAGAGCTTCGCTTACGAAGCATCTCAATCGGGCCAAAGTGGTAATCGTGACAGCAACACTGATGCGTCATGGCTGACCCAGAGCGGTGGAGGTGAAAATGAAAAAGAAAAATATTGAAAGAGATTGGAACCAGAAGATCTGATATCAAACTGATATAAAATGGGAGGATCACAATTACCTTCAAACTAAAAATTGAAGAAATAGGGTTTTAAAGAAGAAATAGAAAAGAGATTAGGGTTTAGAGAAAATAATTGGATAAATGTTGGGCTTCGCAACTCTTACGCGGGTCACACCCTTTACACCACGGGCTTCACACCCCAATACTCAAGAGCTGAATTTGACTTTAAAGTTCTTAATTATTTATTATCCATCTTATTCATTGAATTGAGCCTCTTCATATAGGCGCTTACAAAGTGAACTTCCTTATCACAACCGATGGACTAAATTTCAATAAAAGAAACAAATAAACTCAAAGAAAATAAACTAAGGCATAGAGTCATTTAAGAACTGGTGATGTACTCATCACATATGCTTTGTGATGGGGATATCACACCAATGCTAATTATCTTTTTATGCCTTAGTTTATTTTTGAGTCTAACTTTTTCTTTTATTATGAAACTTAATCTCACATCAATTGTGATGGAGAAATTCACTTTGTAAGAGCCTATATAAAAAGACTCAACTCATTGAATAAGTAGACAATGAATAATTAAAACTTTTCCAGTTAAATTTCTTGAGCCCTTGAGTTCTTGAGATTTGGGTGCGAAGCCCGTGGTGTAAGCGATGTGAAGCCCCACGTAAGAGGTGTGAAGCCTAACATTTATTTGATTTTATCTCTAAATCCTAGTTCATCTTTTCATTTTTCTTATTAAACCGTAGTTTTCAATTTTTTTAATTCGAAGATGATTGCGATCCTACCCGTTTTACATCAATTTGGTATCAGAGCTTTGACTCTAATCTCCTTCAAATCTTTTGTTCTCCCCTTTTAAAACTCTAGATCTATTTCAAACCTCAGATCTAGCTCTATCCAAAAAAAAATGAGAAAGAAAGATAACAAAAAAACAGGAAAAAAGGAACAAAAAAACAGGAAAAAAGGAACAAAAAAAGTTATTGTTCATCGTGAACAATAATCACCACAGCAATCACGCAGTTACTGTTCAGTAAACAGTAATCACCCAATTACTGTTCATCTCTCCCCACCCCCAACCAGTCCTGAGTCTATTTCTCGCCAGTTTGGAGCCTATTTCGAGCTCTGTTCGAAGAGTTGGGTTCGTGACTGAGCCCCGGAGCCACTACAATGATTTCATAACACTTGAGTAATAGGTCCGACCTCCACGAGCCCGTATTTGCACCAGTATTGTCCCAGCAATAGAGAATCAATGTTTCTAACCACATCTACATCCCAATTTGAGTCCAATACATCCCAATTTGAGTCCAATTCGAGCCATTGAATTTCTTGGTTAACCTCTAATATTTATGCATTGAGTTTTATTCATGAGATTTTATTTTTGTGGTAAATACATTTATACTGATGGGGATGAAAAGGAGATTAAAAGGGACATGTTGCAGCTTTCTCATATTTTTGGTGTTTTATGATCAGTTCATGTATTTCTCCTTGACACCAGCGCAAAAGTGCCACTACACCCAAATAAAGCTAGTTGGAGAAGCTTATTGGTGGTGAAAAGACAGTCATATCGACTATCAAGATTGACTTATCTTACAAGAACTTCATACTCAGTATGCTTCACATCTCAAAGGGCCAAAATTCAGCAATTTGGTCGCTAAATGTAAAGAGATCCACGCTGGCATGGTAAAGATGCTAGAAAGTAGGGCGATAAATGTCGTTGATAATACAGAATCAGAGCCAGAAGATGACAATTCAAAACCAGAGCCAAAAGTTTATGATAAATGAGAGTCAAGGCCATATGTTATTTCTGAGTTGGTGTCACAGCAAGAAGAGATTTCCTCACAGACTATGAAAGTTGAAGAGCCTCCTGTTGAGACCATTGTAGATCTTCAGCGGAGTCTACCTTGGAGCTGGAATCACATTTGACAGCTATGAGGGTATCATTTTTCTGATATCGCTGGATGTGCACGACCCATTGTAGATGTCTACATGAGCCAGGCTCACAAGAGATCAGACCAATTATAATGCAAAGTGCAATCGGTTCAGTTTTCATCATGGATGACGTGCCTGTTAAGACCCCAATTGAGACCCTTGTCGATATTTCAGCGGAGCCTACCTTAGAGCTAGTACCACATTTGATAGCTATGAGGATAAAGAGCTCCCTGTTAAGACCCTTATAAATTTTTCAGCGGAGCCTACCTTGCAGCTAGTACCACATTTGGCAGCAATGAGGGTATTTTTCTTGAGATCGATTGATGTGTACGACCCATTATAGATATGTCAACAAGAGACAGGCTCACAGGAGATCAGATCACTTATGGTACAAAGTGCAATCAGTTCAATTTTCATCATAGATGACGTGTCTCATTCTGTTATTGGTGCCTCGATCAAGCTACAATCTTTTATCGATCAGACACGGAGACCAGTTCAACCTTCACCACCTTGATCTCGATGTGATGCATTATTACTATTGCCACAGCCACCACCATGGCCTGATTGAGATGCTTCATAAGAGGCGTCCTCACTCGAAAGGGTCAACTCTCTCCCACCCTGTGAGAAATGAAGGGGACATCACACCAGTGCTAGTTTTCTTTTTATATCTTAATCTATTTTTAAGTTTAATTTTTTCTTTTATTATGAAACTTAGACCCACATCAGTTGTGGTGTGGAAGTTCACTTTGTAAGAGTTTATATAAAGAGGTTCAACTCAATGAATAAGTAGAAAATAAATAATTAAACTTTTCTAGTTAAATTTCTTGAGCCCTTGAGTTTTTGAGATTGGGATGTGAAGCCCATGGTGTAAGGGGTGTGAAGCCCGCGTAAGGGGGGGCGAAGCCCCACAGTTATCTGGTTCTATGTCTAAATTCTAGTTCATCTTTTCATTTTTCTTGTTAAACCCTAGTTTCCATTTTTTTTTTTAATCAAAAGTGATTGCGATCCTGCCCATTTTACATCACTTTGAATATTAACGAAATAGAGGGCAAGCAACATATATTAAATTGATTTGAATTGTTGCAAATAAGTAATCTTCCAAACACATCCTTAGTCTATTTAAGCAAAAAATGATACTTTGTAAATTGAAAAAATAGGTCTTCTCTATTTGCTTTTCTTGCTTTGATAGATCACATAGTAACTAAATAAAAAGTTTCCAAATCCTGAAAGACTGTATTAGACAGATGAATCTAGAGCATGCACATTATTGTTAACAGTGCAAATAGAGTTCAATACAAAAGAATTGCTGAGTAAGCTGTTCCAAGTTTAAACAGATTAGTAACAAGATTGGCATTAGAAATATAAGCATGTTTCTGTTAATAAAAAAAAGTACCTAAGAAAACTGCAGAAGGTTTCCCAGGTCGTGATTTGAACTCTGGATGAAACTGAACTCCAACATAATAAGGGTGGCTCTGCAGTTCAATTACCTGCAAGATTGAGATATACTATGCATCAATATCAACACAGCAGAGAAGCACACAAAATACAGAAAACACTGCATAAACAAAATTTATACCTCCATTCGCTTCCCACTTTCATCTTTACCAACAAATGCCAGCCCAGCACTTTCAAATTTGGTGAGCATATCAGGATTAACCTGCAAAACTAGTAAATATTAAGTCCAGCAATCTACACACTCATAAAATACAATAAATATCCAAATAAATGGTGGTTGCGGTAAATAGCAAAATGATGTAGCAAGAGATTTAAGCCTCCTCTGTTTATAATTTAAACATTCTATAGGCTAGACAGAAACCAATGACATGCTTCGTTATCAGATACCTTTCTGAAGGCAGCACAGTTACACATGCTCTCAATTGGAAAGCTGATCTTTTTGGAAGGAACATTTAGCTTGGAAAGGTGATTAAAGATAGTTAAAAACACTCCTTTCGAAATATTACATCTAGATCCAAATGTGACACAGCGAATCGGCAATAAGTCCAAAATAATTTTCGAAAGACTTTAGACAACAAGAATATTACCAGATCTCTTGGTTTTCTCGCCCGATTTATGTCTTAATATTGAAACCTTTAAACATTTTACATATGGCCTTGTGTTTCAGTGTTTTTCTTGATTATCTTATTCGCACTTGGACAGAAACCAATGTTATCCTTCCTAATCAGATACTCATCTTTTTTAACGCAGCACAACTATGCATGCTCTCAATTGGAAAGGTGAAATACTACATATAGATCCAATTGTGAGATAGAAAATCGGCATAAGTTCAAAATATTTTCCACTAGACCTTAGACAACTAGAAACATCACAGAGAGCTCTTGATTATCTCACCCCATTTATTTTTAACATCTGAGATCTTCAAGCATTGTCAGTGCTTTTCTTGATAATCTTATCCACACTTGGATCAACTTTAGCTTTTCTGCAACCAATAGCGTCAAAAAGTACATTGTCATATATGTTATAGATTGTTTTACATGCTTCATGTTCACACTGTCTTCTTCATGATTTCTACTCTGATACACCCTCATTACAACAAGAAGAAAAAAAAAAGTAGATGGTTTTCTGTCAATAACATTCTTTAGATGGATAAATCTTATCGATCTAATCAATACATTGCTAGGCGCCAAAGGTCGAGATCAAGGTTTGTTGCGGGCACAATGAGCTGCAGGATGTCCTACATCCAAATCTGGAAGGAAGCACCTTCGGATGAGGGAAATGTACCTGAAATTTGTATGTATTTTTCTTGGTTAATCAGCTTTTAAGTGATTTGCCTCGATCTGGTTGTTTGGAGTAACTGATATACGGTCATTGATTTTGTTCATTTGTTTATTTCTTTTTTCCTATGAGATTGTGATTGCATCTTGATTCTATATGTCGACGAAGTATCATAAAATGAGGGGCCAAACACTATGATTTGAACTGACAAAATATTGGCACTGATGACAACTTTTTTTGTCTCAGATCCGCAAAATCATGGATATGGATAGGCACTTTTAATTTGGGAATGGGCATGGGTCACACACTACTGCTTACATATCAATGATATTCATTGTCAAGGCCTTGCAATGATTTATGCCTATATTCAACTTTTCTCCCTTTAGCAACAAAACAGATGTTGAAGATGTAGAAAGGGAAGGGAAAGAAGATAAAGAGGGAAAAGAAATGAAGATGATGAACAGTACTTTTGCGATTTTTTTTTGAATTTTTCTTTTTTTTCCTCTTTTTTCAGCTAGGGTTTTGGAAAGAGGGAGAGAGCTAAGGTTTTGTAGAGAGGCTAGGGTTGTTGAGAAAGGAAAGAACTAGATTGAAATTTTTTTTAATAAAAGAGGAGGAATTTAGCTCTGATACCAATATTGATGTGGGATCAAAAGTTAAAAATTGGGATGGGATATGAACACGGATCACAACCCGGTTCTAAGCTTCATCACCTGTTAATTCAATCCAAGTAGATCAAACTAACACAAAACATAATTTTTTTTACTAAAACTTCATTCCTTTATTCATTGAGTTGGATCTTTTAAATAGACTTCACTTGCATATAAGTGTCAACCCATTTCCAATGTGAGACAAAACAAAAAGCAACAAAATTACTTTTGACTTGTCTTTTGAAAGTGTCGACAAATTAGATACCATACACATCAGTTGGAGAGCTATTTGAGATCTTAATCTTTTGGAAGTGTCAATATAAATAAAATGCTGAAAATAAATATGACCAACTTTACTCAATCTCAACCCTAAATACTGACTGAAACGAAGTCCAAATGGACTCAAACAAAAATCAAACACAACTATGACAAATGGATTAAACAGTTGTCCAGTAAAATCGAAATAAATAATGTCAACGATGTTGATAGGTGCGAAGAGAAATCAGTATGATGTCCCCATCAGTTGACCTTTGAGGTACCATTGTTTTGTGGGCCATGAACTTTCCCTTTGTTGTACAAGACTTGGATCAATCCAGCACACACCAAAATTCCTATAAATGCTTAATGATTTCAAACGGAAAGTTCAAGTTGCTTTAGAAAATCATAGAATCTAAGGCAAGAATTGCATGATTTTAAAGCTTCAACAGGATGCATTCACAGAAGGACAACGTTACAGAGATTTGATCAACAAGTTATATCAAATCTCCATGAGAACACAACAGTAACATAGAATGGTGACAGATTGATTGGGGTAGATTAACACAATCATGCATAAATTGAACATGTTCACATTGAGCATTGGATGTTTTATTTTTCTTAATGGAATGTAATGCACCTCATTTCTATGAAAATGTTTAGCTTTCTTAAATAAAAATGATTTTTTTGTTTATCTTGTAATTAATATTCCCATGATCAGTTCACACTTTGTCCCAAGAAAAAGGATACATTCTTCTCTTAGATATTTCCTTTCCAATATGTTACACCCTTGTAGGGCCTCTTATATTCTTCTCTTATACTATTCTTCTCACAGAGTACAGCAGTAGTGCTCAGATAATAACAAATTTCGTCATGTCAAGCAGGTAACTACAATAAATCTACTGAAATAAAATAAGTTTTGACTGTACAAACCTCATATCTATGCCGATGCCTTTCATCTACATAACTGACATCGCCATATCTAACAAAATTGAAACAACAAAATCAGAATTTTCTGACAAAGTAGCGGAATCATGATTAACATTTTGAAAATAAGGTACATTAAGGGATAACTGGTCCTCACAACTTTGCAGACTTGCAATCATCAACCTGAAAATAAGTCCTCCTTGACCCAAGTCGCATTGTTCCCCCCATATGTGTCTTTGAACCCTAGAAAATGGCAACCCATTGTGATTGTAAAAAAAAAGAATCAGTGTTCAAGACAGTCATCGAAAAATGATAATAAATAAAATGGCATCCTTGTCAACCTCAGGCATAAAAATAACACAAGGATTTGTAGTGTCAGGGTCGAATTCGGTGCTGTTTGCATCCTGCAAGTTAAGAACAGAACGGGCGAACTCAATGACAGCAATCTGCATGCCCAGGCAAATGCCAAGATATGGAATATTATTTTCTCGGGCATATTTTGCTGCAAGAATTTTTCCTTGGACCCCTCTGTCCCCAAAACCTCCTGGAACTAGGATACCATCTGCACCCTGAAAATATAGATTATCATATAACAGACAGAAGAGTGTTAAAAAGTCGAGATGAAAAGCCACATTGTAGCTGGGAATGAAAGAACAACAAATACAGAAGAGGCATGCACCTTCAGTAGATTCCATGCTGCTTCATAGACAGTAGGTGCCTGTATGAGGGAAAAGTGTGCCTTAACTAGAGAAAATGGAAATGGAAATGAAGAAAGATCAGGAGTCAATCAACAATCGAACCTCTTTTGCAGTTGTATCTTCAAGATCAGCAGCAGGAACCCATTCCACTATAAGTTTCCGGAGACAAGCTACAGAAGCATGCAAAAGAGCCTACATAGAAGTCAATATGGTGTATCAATTAAATTAATAATGCATTCGGGGCTTTTTCAGGAAAAATACGGTGATGCAACTATGCAAATGGGACATATTAAATAATGCATCTAAGATGTGATGAAAGATCAGATGGCAACATGACATTCTCTCTCTTAGAATAAGTAATGCAGAATATTATTCTAATAGCATTCACAAAATATGATGAGGAAAATAAAAATATGTATGAGAGGTTATACGTTTAGCATGGTGATAGTAACATTTATCTTACATTTCTTGGGGAAGAAAAGGAAATGAGGGCAAAGGTGAACAATCGAGGGAGAGAATATGCTAGGTGACATCATGGCCGGAGACTAGTGACAATAAGCAAAAAGATAGGAATTTCTATGCACAAAGAAATGATATATATATATATATATATATATATATATATATATATATATATATATATATATATATATATATATAGACACACACGTATACTTGTTTCATTTCGGAAGGATTCAAGACCGAATCCTTCCCACTCAGATACAACACTATGACATTCGAACGCAAGATCCATTCCATTGAAGTTGATTTAACATTATTTAAAGTAACTAAAAATCAAAAATCATGTATTTTGAATACTTTTTACCCATCCATCAAGTAGGCACAAAATGGACGGTCGAAAATAGCATATTGCTTAGATCTATGTCCTTAGACATACAAATTCTCAATCCGACCATTTAATCACGATCTAAACATTTAAAAACCCTCACACACCAATTTTTTTTAGATTTCAAATATTTTACACCGTTAAACTAAGCAACTCACTATTTCGGTCGTCCGTTTTTTTTCCTGCTTGATACATAAGTAAAAAGTATTTAAAATACTTGATTTTTAGTTTATAGATCTTTGAAATAATATAGATCAACTTCAACAGAATAGATCTTGTATTTGGATGATGTATGGCTGTATTTGAGTGGATAAGATTCAGGCTCGAATCCTTCCGGAACTACACATCTCTCTCTCTCTCTCTATATATATATATATATATATATATATATATATATATATATATATATATATATATATATATATAGAGAGAGAGAGAGAGATGTGTAGTTCCGGAAGGATTCGAGCCTGAATCCTTCACATTCAAATACAACCTTCCGATATTTGAATACAAGATCCACTCCGTTGAAGATGATCTATATTATTTCAAGTATCTAAAAAACAAAAATCAAGTGTTTTGAATACTTTTTGCCCATCCATCAAGCGGCGCAAAATGGACGACCGAAAGTAGTAAGTTGATTAAATCTATGTCTTTATACATACAAATTCTCGATCCGACCATTTGATCATAATCTAAACATTTAAAAACCCCTACAAACCAATTTTTGTTAGGTTCAGATGTTTTATACCATTAAACTAACCAACTCACTATTTAGGCCGTTCATTTTTTCTCTACTTGATGCATGAACAAAAAATATTCAAAACACTTGATTTTTGGTTTATAGATACTTGAAATAATATAGATCAACCTCAACGGAGTGGATCTTGTATCAGAAAGTCATATGGTTGTACTAAAGATAGACTTGTGTCATTCCGAAAGGATTTAAGGCTGAATCCTCCCACTCAAATACAAAACCTACGACATTCTAATTCAAGATCCACTTCATTGAAGTTGATCTATATTATTTGAAGAAGCTATAAACCAAAAATCAAATATTTTAAATACTTTTTACTCATGCATCAAGTAGGAGAAAACGGGAGAAAACAAAGGGCCTAAATAGTGAGTTGATTAGTTTAACGATGTAGAATATTTGAAATCTAATAAAAATTGGTGTGTGAGGGTTTTTAAGTTTTTAGATCATGATGAAATAGTCGGATGAAGAATTTGTATGTTTAAAAATGTAGATCTAAGCAATAAGCTACTTTCAGCTGTTCATTTTACGTCATTTGATGGATGGGTAAAAAGTATTAAAAATACATGATTTTTGATTTATAAACACTTTAAATAATATAGATCAATTTTAATAGAGTGGATCTTATTTTTAGATGTCATAGTTTGTATTTGAGTGGGAAGGATTCAGGTCCGAATCCTTCCTGAAGGATCCTAGTCTCTCTCCCCCCCCCCATCAACACACACACACACACACACATGTGTGTGTATCTACAGATACAGACACACACACACACACACAGATATATATATACATATATATATATATATATATATATATATATATATATATATATATATATATACCACTACACACACAAAGATGCATATAAAAGAAAACGTATTCACCTTCAAAACTGAAAGGTAAGAATCAGAAAGACCAGTATACTTCCCAACCATCGCAATTCTGACCTGTAAGTTAATATGTCACTATGTGAAAGCCATGCATCAGGATAAACAAACGAAAAGCTCATCTATTAGAAATATTTCATGTGTTTGGGACCTACGGGATTCTGCAACGTGTCACAGATTTCAGTCCTGGCAGTCCATTCTTCCAACATGGGCTCCTCAGGAACACTAAATACAATGAAAATAGATAATGAAATAGCAATTACAGATGTTTATAGTAATATAGAAACTACTGCCAAACTATCCAAACTTTAGAATTCACAATGAAGCAAATATGTTTGGTAAAGTTCGTTGGACAGACCCTTGAAGATTCAGTCCTCTTAAAATAGCCTCATGTGCCTTTTGGTCCTAAGATAGACAGAAGAATGGAGAGCTTATTTATGTAAGCTATTGAGTACAAAGGAAAAAAACAACTAAAGAAAGAATATGTATGGACTTACCCTTTATGCCACGTAAACTAAAAAAAGAATACTTATAATCACTTACCCTCAATAGTAAAGGAATGTGCCAGATGTTTGTGACATCATAAAGAGTAATGATATTTGCAACCTGCAAATTAATTTTTATAAATTTCCCCTCAGAGATGTCATGTTCTCTGAGAAAATGGTTAAAAACAATAATTATCTAGAAAGAGTACCGGAACATGGCAGAATTGTGATAGTTTTTCTTTGACATTTTCATCCAAGGGCTGCAACAGAATTTGACAAAAAATCAGAGAGCCAAGATATAGAACATGGAAAATGAAATGCACTGAAAGGAGGTAGTGGATACCTTAACACTGCGACAGGCCAAAATATTTGGTGTCAATCCAAGTCCTCTTAATCCTCGAACGCTATGTTGGGTCGGCTTAGTTTTCTATAAGACATAGCAAGAAAAACACCTATCAAACCCAGATACCATGCTCAGAGGAGAGAGACCTCAACAAGGCTCAGCCACTATCTAAGCAGCTTCTCAGGAAAACCATGCACAATCAAGAAATCAGAATGTCACGAATTAAAGCCATTTACCTGCTCACCAACAACATTTAGAACCGGGACGAGACTGACATGAACCAGACAAAAGTTTCCAGGGCCTGAAAAAGTTTCAGAAAGTGCTCATGATAAAATCATAATCTAATAGACAAAAATGGAAGTTGAACTTTGAAATCTTGCAAAGGCAACATGCAGGTGCAAACAACTCACCAACACGATAAGAGAATTGACCCAAAGCCTCAATGAATGGCATCGATTCAATGTCGCCTGCATTATGAATCACTTCATCAAGTAAAGACAGAGAAGCACAAACACAGGTATATCCGGAGAATACATACAAATTGCTACATGTCAGTAGCACTTTCAATATCTATTCGTGTTTAGAAACTTATTATGTTATTCTCACCTATAGTTCCCCCAAGTTCAATAACACAAACATCTGCGGGTCCATCTTTCCCATCGACAGGTATCATGGCCACACGTTCAATCCACTCTTGTATGGCATCTGTAATGTGTGGCACAACCTTGGAAAAGGATAAAAGGATAAAGGTTCAGAATACGACAGAAAAGTTGTATAAGATCCAATAAATCCTAACAATCAAGAAAAGTTATTCTGACAATTGGCGCACACACCTGAACTGTTTTCCCAAGATAGTCTCCCTTTCTTTCCTTGTCAATGACAGACTATCATAAAAACAGTTAGAAAAAGAATAAGCGATGTTACAAGGTTCTCTTAAGTCAAGAAAGTCAAAGAAGATTGGATATGTATCAATCAATTTATCATACACATCTGTCACTATCTGTTCGGTTAAAAGAATGCATCCCGTAATTGTTGTGTCTATGCGTGGGCTGCAACAACCAATTACCTGATATATTTTTCCAGTTGTGATGTTGTTGTCACGAGTTAATTTTAGATCTAAAAATCTTTCATAGTTGCCAAGATCCAAGTCCACCTTCAGTACAAAACAAACTAGTTAGGAAGAAAATTTTTAGTTTACCAAGAATTATGACAAGGAATATGACAATGAGCAAACATTAAAGAACTTGGAAATATCTATTTAAATAACAATATTTAGTAAACAGGAAAAGAGTAACCAAAATATCAGAAACAAGAACATCAAGTATTAGTTAAACCATGATACTCAGAGATAAATAAATAACTCATAACAGTGGTAAACAACAATGACTAAATATTTGAAAGCAATGACCACTAGTCCAGGTAGAAAGTTACTGAGAAAAAAAAGGAAAACAAAAAACACTGAAAGCAAAAGGACATGTTCGAGATTCCTTACCTCGCCGCCATCATCTAAGACAAAAACCTCACCATGTTCAAATGGGGACATCGTTCCAGCATCAGTATTGAGATATGGATCTGCACAAGTTGATTACACTAAATAAGCATGCCCAGATTGATGGTCAAAAGAAAAGAAAGGCATACATCACCATTCACCAAACCATAACTCGTTGACATATCCAAATAGATAGCCTAAGAAATTAGCTCAAAATATTGACTAAGAGGAGAATTAAAGTTTGTGGGACAGTCGAAAATGACTGCAAAGAAAATTATGAACATTAATCATGTCTGAGAGGGGACTTCCACTTGAATTCTTGTGACGTAAGGCAAAAAAGATTGAGTATTGTGGGTTCCCGAAATTCAATACTTCCCTTTTCTTCTATTAAGCTTGAGATAAGATGATTGCTCAAAGGGAAAGGAGGGACGACCATTATTCTGACCTTCCTACAAAATTTCAACTAAAACAATTTTTCAAAGATAATTAAAAAATATTTTCAGAGAAAAGAGCAAATTAATCACCAGAAACTAAAGTTAACAAACTAAGCAGGGACTCTGTAAAATCTGCAGTGGAAAAAGTGAGAAAATGCGTAAGAAAAATTAAAAGAAGAAACAACAAATGACAGGCGTTCATAATTTCATATCAGAGTAGTCATAGATCACCACAATACACTTTTTTTCTTTTGACCTACAATGCAGAAATAAAATGGGGAAACAACTGTATCCATTAGATCAAATGATATAAACACCTGAATATGGTAAGATAACCAAAATTCAAAAACTCCCCCTAAGACAGGAACCCTATAACAAAAGAAGACTAACATCTCGTTGTGGCATCCACTTCAAACACCAAGCTTTGCAACTTCCGAGCAATATGCACCTGACTTGTTACGTGAACAAAGGCTTACTGTTATTATAATTTTATCTCCCATTCCTCAAACCAAATTCATTTTCCCATAACCCCTCTTCAACAAAAGCAACATGAACAACAATATAACAGCAGAAAGAAAAAAATCCAACATTTGCTGCAAATTAAAAACAAGAGAAGTAGTTAAAAATGAGGAAACGAGAATTAACCAATAGCTAAAGCAACAACATCTTTACATCAGCATCAAGAAGACGCAAAATTTACAATAATGCATAAAACTAGAAAGACGAAGAAAAATATAAAAGAAGAAAGCCGATACAACAAAAAATGACACAGTTTCATACTTCCATATCATCTTAGCTCTAGATCACTTTCAACAAAATGGCACACATAAAGAATTATATATATATATAAAGTGGGAAAGAACCGTAACCATTAGCTCAATTGATATAAAATCTCGAGTGTTAGTAAGGACATGATTGAGCAGCAGCCCATAAACAACTTGAAAAGGAATATTTATTGTTCGATCCATATCCTGACATAAGAAGTCCAATAGGAGCAATATTTGAAAGGGATATCCATAAAAAAAACACCTATACTAAGATTGGCTAAAACAACGCGAGACCCAAATTCAATAATCCTCTTAGAAAAGAGTTTATAACAAACAAAAGGGCAGAACTACATGCTCCCCCTTCCTCTCTCTTTCTCTCTCTCTCTCTCTCTCTCTCCCCCTCTCTCTCTCTCTCTCTCTCTCTCAAGCAACAGGATAGTTCAAGCTCCTCTCTCCTCCAAAAAAAAACTTCCCCCCCCCCAAAAAAAAAAAAAAATCAAATCATCGAGGGAGGAGGAGGCCTTCGCCGGCCTTCTCACCTGCCCCCCCCCCCAAATATCCAAATGTAGAAAGCTTTCCTTTCTTTCCTTCTTTTTTCTTCTTTTTCCTTTGGGTGGCTGCATCTGACCGTTTGCCTTCGGATCCAGCCAAGAGGCAGCCAGATTCGGCCTTGGCGTGGAGTTTGGCGAGGTCGGCGTGGAGTTTGGCGAAGTCATCGTGGAGTTCGGCCTTCACCCCGGCGTGGATCTGACCATCACCCCTAAGATCCAACAAGATCCAGCCTGGGGGTATCCGGACAAGGGGAGGGGGATCCGGCCAAAAAGGGGCCAGATCCGGTCATGATGACGGCGATTTGAAGATTGATAAGGACGAGGTGCTTGATGTGAACTGTTTGTATCGGTTCAGAAACCTCATCGATGAGACTGTGGTCATGCTGAGGAACATGGTCCTCAACACCATAAGGAACGCGAACCCCGATGTATTCATCCATGAGATTGTGAACGGATCGTGCAGGTGCTTCGTTCTTTGTCACGTGATTTGGTGAAGTGTTATTCCACTTCTCAGCGTTGTTTGACATGTTGGAGACCAATGTGACACAAAAGGACGCGCAAATGTTGTTGATCAAGGGGGATCTGTTTGCCCGGAGGCACTGAATGCGATATCATGCGAGGGGTCAGAGAGGATGGAGTGCCTGAAGACGTACCGGATCCGGCCATGATGAGGGTGTCGATCTTCGTGGATTCTTTGGCCTGTATCGCCTGTCGTGGTTTCTACTCGAGTTGTTTTGCCTGCGTCTGGGGCTCTGCTCTTGATGTTGCGATCAATGACGCGGTTCGGGTCACCGAAGTCAGCGTTAGGATTCAAGAAGAGAAGGCTGCAGATCCGGCCAAATCCGACCGAGGGGAGGCCTGAACCAACCGTGGGGAGGTCGAATCCGGCCTTGCGCCTACAAATTCGACTGAGGGGAGGCTGGATTCGGCCTTGCACCTGCAAATCTGGCATTAACCATCACCATTTCTCGCAGTCGTCCAGTTTATTGGTGAAGTTCTTTTCGGCATATCTCAATCTCATCAACGATGTACTCGACGTGCTGGAGGTAGGGGCGGAGGACGCGGGGGCGGTCCTGGCGGCGGATGCAGAGGTGGAGGCGACCGGGGTGGCGAGCATCAAGTCACGACTTCGGTTGGTGACGTCAGACGATGGTGACGTCAGAGCTAGGCGGTGGTTCCACATTCCCGTGGAGGAGTGGCGGGCCCCTCGATGTAGGCATCGATGAGATTGATGCCTTAGAAGATTCGGGCAAGGGCTGGCGAGAGGAGTAATTTTTGCAGAACTCTAAGATCCGGGTAAAGGCCGATGAGAGCATGGGTGACCGGTCGAGGATGGCTGGTTTTGCGCGGGGGTGACTGGCCAGATATGATCGAATTTTATGCCACGATTGTTGTAGTAGGGACATATCACAATTTCGGTGGTAGGAGATCCGATCAAGGGATGACTGAATTAGAGCTACAGATACTGTGTCGGGGTGGCCGACCAAGAGATGGTCGGTGTTGAGTTGTAGATGCCAAAAGTGCGGAGAAGGGGGATGTTGCGACTTCGGTGATGGAGGCTCTGGTCACGGGATGATCAGATTTGCGTCGCAGATGTCGTGGTGGCGCTGACGAGAGATCCGACCAATGGATGGACAGATCCGAGCAGCATACACCACATCTACATTGGAGGGGGAGAAGCCGCGACTTCACTGAGAGCGTTCTGGTGCCTTTGTTTTTTGTTTTTTGTTTTTTTTTGGAAAAGAACAAATTGTGTGTGAGTATTTTTATGCAATTGTTTTCTTAAATTCTTATTAATGAAACGCCAGGTTCTTACCCCAGGTTTTATCTCAAAAAAAAGAGCTTATAACAAAATAGAATAACATAATTGTGACATCCAGTTCTCTTTTCTCGACAAACTTCTTTAAACCCCAAGTCCAATATAACAGCATAAACATCAAAACCACACAAAACCCTAATAAAATGAGAAAACAGGGAGTATCCATTAGCTAAAATGACACTAGGTCTCCACAAGCATCAAAAAGACCAAAATTTTACAATGCCCGAGATTAGTGAAAAAAAAAAAAAAAAGAAGCCGCCTTTCTCTCTTCGTTCAAAAAAATTCAAAGGACCAAATAGATTCCATTCGTCCAAGTAAAAAACACTGAAAATGAAAATGAGAGAAATGAAAATTTACCAATCTTGATGGAGGTGACGCGGAGGCCGCAGGCCTTGAGGACGACGCCGATGCTGCTGGCCGTCACCCCCTTGCCGAGCCCGCTGACCACGCCCCAGTCACCAGCACGTACTTCATTTCCCTCCCTCTCTTTCAATCAATCAATCAAATGTCTCAGAGAGGCTCTCTCTCTCTCTCTCTCTGTGTTGCTAATGCGGCTGCCGTTTCACACAGAGAGAGGGAGAGGGAGGGCACAACAGAGAGGCGATTAATATACAAAGTTTGCCTCGGGGAGTTTATTCTCACGCCCATTTTTGCCTAGGGTGTGCGCCATAGCACGTGCGGCGCTCGTGCGGGAACTGTTGGGTCCCGTGGCCTGCGGGTGCCCTCCGGGGATCGGGATGTAATTTCATCATGGCTTAGTTTCTTGCGTTTAAACCCCTGAGCTTTACTATAATTGTGTACATTATTTTTTCACAAAAAAAAAAAATTTAGATTGAGCACGATGCTGGAGAGACACGGCTTCAAGTACAGCTAATTCAAACTGTAAATATCTACAAAGGAGCCGTTGATAAAAATTGGAACATTGAATCGTTCACGTCAAAAGATGCAGGAGATTCACTACGAAATAAACTTATAATAAATTTGATATGAGGTAGTTACAAGAAATTTTGGCGAAAATTGAAGGTAAAATTCTAAAAATTATCCCTTTCTTTTTTTTCTCTCTTGCACAATGGCAATTAAACAATTTACAACCATATTCAGCAAAGAAAGAAAGAATAAACTGCAAAATATTCTCCCATCTTCTAGCTAGTTGCATGCACAAGTTATTTTCATGACTACAAAACCTTTGACTTCCCCTCTCATTCCATGCGCACTCATGGGATCCATATATTCTTCAGGCCAAAATCCACCATCTTTTGACATGAACCAGCTCATCAAGAGTCTCCTTCATAAACTTACTCAAAAAGAAAATAAAAATTAAGACAAAGGGGAAAAGAGTGGGGAGAATCCCTTTCATGCATTGATTCAAAAGGAGAACAATTCTAGAAAACCTTTTTTTTTACTTCTTAATCCAAAGCCATTCCTAAAACCTAAAAAACTTGGAAATTCTAGATAGCTTGTTGTTAAAAGTTGTAGAAAACTTAAACGTAGAAATGTTCTTGTTTAGACCACTATTATTTACTATTTTTCACCTAATCACCGTGGAACTATGTACAAAATTAGATATTACTTTGTTACCTAATTCAAGGTGAGAATCCAGTTATGATCTCTTTGTTTGCCGAGAAAGTCATCATCAAAATGAAAACACGATGAGAATTCAGATGCTAAACAAAATCAAGCAATCAGTGGAAATGGTCCTCAAATTTATTTTTCCAAGTACATCAAAACTTTGTGTCAAAGCTAATATGGTAAAGAAAATCTTACTCTTGTTTGGCATCTAGCAATCCTGAGATAAATCTCTAGCCATTGTACAAAAAAACGAAGAATAAAATAAAAGATAATAATATTCAAATATAATTGTTCTACCAAATCAAGCCTACTCTATGGGCCACAACCGAATGCCGAAATTGATGGTTACGACAAATCCACGAGAAAATATGACGTTGCCCATGGATTTTTTAACCACACTTTATTCTCTATTGATTTGAAAAATAATATCTATCACAAATATTTTCTCTCTTTACTGAATTGCGACGCTCCTTGTAGAAATATCGGTTTAAAATATACAATTTTCAAGTAGTGAATGTGATTGATCATTCATCCACGATAGCCATTCAACAAAAACATGCAAGTAAACTAGGTTATCCATCCAAGAAGAATACAAGCACATTCTCTGACCAACTTAAATTTGGCATTTATGCATTTGGTCCCCCCCACCTCTCTCTCTCTCTCTCTCTCCCTCTCCCTCCCTCTCCCTTCCCTCCCCCTCCCTGAAGTTAATGGGAGTGTGGATGCTCTTGTCCCTAGTTAGGTGTAATATTAATTATTTAATTGCATAATCATAAATTGATGGGGACAATTATGCACACTTGGGGCACCATCCCAAAACACTAGTTGGAGTTTATCCAAATCCTTATTTACTTAAGATCATATCATGTCTAGTCGATGTGGGACTATTTGTTGGATTAAAATCCCAACAATCCCTCCCTCCTCGAACAAAGAGCCTTCATGTAAGTTTTACTATATTCAGACTGGACGATCTAGCTCTCTTCGCGCTGGAAGATCTAACTCTTCAATGTGTGGGGTAGGTCACGTCTTACGTGAAGCACCAACTGTAACCGGCCACTCCTCTGTGGCACGCCGGGGCATGGCTTCGATATTAATTGAAGGACCTTGGAGCACCATCCCAAAAGACCAGCCTTCTAGGTGAAGCTGTCCAAATCTTTTTTAACCCAAGACCATCCCCATGCTTAGCCGATATGAGATTATTTATTCGACCCAAATCCCAACAAATTAGAACTTAAAACTAACGGCTTTGAGGATGCAACAAATACCATTAACAATGAGTTATGGACCATGCATGCAAGGGGTTGATGATGATTCTAACTTATATGCTGCCGGCATATTCTACTTGGTGATGGAATGGGAATCTTGTCTAACCCACAATATACGTGGGTAGTCAAATATTTTTCCTTTTTCTCTCTTTGCTTTGTGTACATTTTTTTTTCATCTTCATAGGAAGCGCATCACTGTAAGTGTATAGATGTTTTCTGCTGAGTTTGATAAAACAGATATATTTCTAATAATTTCAGTAGAATGAAAGGATTTTACTGAAACATGTACTTTTTAGTATGGTTTTTCGAGAAATTTTTGGCTCACCGAGTTTGCTCTCGAGGTGAGCTGTCGCATTTGAGTGGGCCCCACCCCGTGGGGTCCACTTCATCGGACGGCTCACCGCGCTCGCGGTGAGCAAAGGGTCGGTGAGAAAAAAATTTCTGATTTTTCAGTGCTTTTAGAGCGTTAGGCATTTGAGTCAAGGTATCTATTTGATTTGCAGTGATTTTAAGAAACATGTAGTGTTAGTATGGTTTTCAGTGCAATGATTTTAAGAAACACAAGGGTGGGGCGTAGTTTTGTAAACATTTTATTTTTCTGGTACTGATGAGAATAAAGCCAACAGACAGTGTGCTTAGGATGTAATACGCAATACATTTTCTTACCATCTCATTTCGAAAGATAACGAGAATTGCCCAACAATGTGAGACATGAGACTTTGGTAAGTGCTACAAAGTAAAAGGACTCAGAGCTTTGTTATCTCACATTGATTTAGTTTTGGCAAGGCCCTATGATTTATCGCACCAACAGACATTAGAAAATATTCACAAAAAATAGTTTACCTTCACCCTTGAGCAACGAATAGCTAATGGGAAATCGTCCTCGCTCAAGTTAAATGTCTCGTGTGCAATGTCCGATAGCAAAATCACTCTCAAATCAAGTATCTTGTTGATGGGGACAATTGAGATTTTGAGCAAGAATAGATTAAACTATAAGAAAAAGAATAGGATATCTAAATATCACGTGATATGCATGTTCCTCTCTTTGGAGAGAAAATGTTTGAGTTTTCTTAGTATTAGAATGGTCAAGCAAAGGACCGTCTATAGTATATCGCACGTATTGTTTGTGTGTGTGTGTGAAGGAATCTGTACCTTAGCCGTCAGCTGAGAGAGACTCTCTCAGCTGACACAACGTGACTGAATTTCAACCATAAATTTGGGTGCTAGTATCATGATCGCAGTTTTATATGAGGACTGTGGTTAAGTCGCGGTGTTTTTATGAGAAACTATTGCTATGGTGGCAGTCTTTTTTAAGTACTGCGACCAAGGTCAGAATCTTTTTCTGAAGACTGCGATCTTGGTCGCAGTCTTTTTCTGAGGACTGCTATCATGATCGCAGTCCTAATTACACTGAAAATATATAATTTTTTAGAATTGCGACCATGCTACAGTGGAATGCGACCATGTTGCAGTAAGTTTGCGACTATATTGAAGTGACAGCTGAGAGAATCTCTCTCAGCTAGCGGCTGAGGTACATTTTTTCTCATATATATGTGGTAGAGTTACAATACATATAGGTGTAACTAAGTTACACACACATCTTTTCATCACACAAAAAATATTTTTTAAACACATTGTGAGGACCACTCATCCTAACTTTTGTTTGTATCTCGCTAAGTAAATTTCTTTTAGTTAAAAATGATGTGTGTAACTTAACTTAGTTACAACTATGTGTATTGTAACTCTACTGATACACACACACATATAGATCTCTGTGTGTATGTGTATGATATGTGTGTGTTTGTGTGTGTGAGATTGTACATTGACTAGATGGTGCAAGACTGCTATTAGTATCATTTCATGTTACTGAGAAAGTTACTGGGAAAATATTGTTAGAGTGTAATACCATGTACAGCTCTATTGTTCATCGTACACACGGTTACTGTTATTGTTATTGTTCACCGTGTATACGATTATTATTGACTATTATATTGTACTGTTACTGTCACTGTATCGTCCCAGTATTCTAGGTAACATGGGTATTGATTGTTTTAACTGAATTAAATAATAATATAAATGGACAACTTACACTGAGATTGGAGAAATTGATGGAGGAGATAACGTTTGTATTTTAGTGGACCTAGGATACAGGTCGTACAGCCGATTTACGGTTCTACTGCACGGTTTTTGGGAGATGATTGACATCCCATTTGATTATTGTTCTACAGTGTTATTGTGAGTATTGTTCTACAGTGATACTGTGAGTATTGTTATTGACTACCTAGCGGTAGGGCCTGATTCAGTGTCAGGCATCTGAGCTGTGGTCCCGGATATGTACAGACCCAACTAGAACATGGATAATATCTCCAATCAGTCAATTTCAATAACACGTGACCACGATTGGCATGTGTGGTAGGCGAAGGATGGGATGCGTCTATTACATGTGGCAATTGGTGTTCGCTGACATAATAAATAATAACAAACTATTCATAATGTACTGATACTGATTGTATTCACTCAATATATGTATATATGTTATGACTGACACCTGATTGTACTCACGACATGATTGTACATATGGTTCTGATATAAAATATCATTACTGATACGGGTATGATATGTTGAATACCCGGTGATACACATGACATGATTGGACATCTAGTTCTGTTACTGACCGCCCTTATTACTGCTCATTTATGTTGCATATTATTTCAGTCTTATTCCAGTATATATTTTCATCATATGTTCACATGTTATATGCACGCGCACCTTTCACTTTATTCTTACACATTCACTAGGAGTCTAACTCCCTGAATTTGCATATTTAGATCTGTGGCTATTTATTGTTGATCAGATATTTGGAGAGGATCACAGACATCTTGAGGAGCTGGAATTCTCTTGACTGGCCATTCTTTCTTGGTATTCTCTTTCTCTTCTTTATTCTTATTGCTTTCATGATTCTATGAATTGGACTCATTACTTGTTTTATTCTTTTATTCATATGATATCATGTGTGAACATTTATATGTACTGATGTAGTGTTATCATTTTATCATGGTGATTATATAGCTTGTTGAGGTTACTTTAGCCTTAGCGTGCATACGCAGGTATTCTCCTCGCGTATATATGTCGCCGACTCTCATTGCAACTCCGTTTTCACGTATTTTGGGAAGCGTAGCGTGACAGTGTGTGTGTGTGTGTGTGTGTATTGGAAGGTAAATTTCAGGGTATTCCAAAGCACCCCACTCTATTAGGGATAAATCCCCGCAGTGGCTAACCGGTCTCCAGAGTAATCCCAGGTATCCACATGGCGTGGTCTAGCTACCGGTTACTGGGGAGCAAACCAGTGCCTTAGTGCCTTCACATTCCCAGGTAAGGCTTCGAAACCGTGACCTCTTAGAACAAATCCAAAAGGCCACGTCCTACTCGGCCAACCCCTCACGGATCTACCGATATATATGTAACCCCCTGATCCCTGATGTACGTATCACAGTATCAGTACTCGATACGACATATAAAGTTGATTTGACCTTTCTGATAGTCAGATTGAGCTGATTTCAGTTTCAAATATCATTTTCCCCAATATTTTAGATTTTTTAAAATTTTCTGAAATTTTTCTGGATTATTTTGGAAAATCTCCGTGGTCGCCTGGTCGGTGTCGACCGATACCGATAATTGGCTCTACAATTTTTAATTCACAAACGAAATTACATTTTAAGAATTTGCTTTCACCTTATATCTTAGAATCATATCAGGTACGTTTTGATATTTTTGAGAATTTTTCTGAATTTATCAAAAATCAGGCTAAACCGGTGTCGCCCAGTACCGGCAAAATCTTCCAGGATTTTTAATTTGCAAATCAGATTGAATTTCTTCAAACTGTTTTCATACTGTATCTCATGATAATATTCTGTATTTTATGTAATTTTTGGGACCCGTTCAGAACTAGTCAAATTTTAAGCCATTAAAATAATATTAATTAATTAAACTTTCATTTCTTTCTTTCTCCCTTCCCTATCCTTTTCTACATACTTCCTCCACCACCGCCTCTTAACCCAACTGCCATACTCCACCGCCTTCCTCCATCTAACTCCTCTCTCTCTCCCCTAATTACTTTTCCTAATTAACCCTCTCTCTAATATACTCTCTCTCCCCCCATAACTCCTCTCTCTCTCTCTCTTTCAATCTCTCTCCCTCTCTATATCTCTCTCTTTCTTCTCTCTTTTTTTCACTGTCTCTCTCTCCCCCTCACTCTCTCGACCCGCGGCTGGAGGCCGGCGCGTCACCGCGGCCTTGCCGGTGGCCGACGCCCCCCAACCGGCCTCTCTCTTTCTCTCTTCCTCCTTTTCTTCTTCTTCTTTTTCTTCTTTTCTTCTCTTTTTTTCTAGTTCTTCTCTTCCCCCTTTCAGTGTGACCACCGCCGGCTAGACCCGCCGGCGGCGGGTCTCGCTCGTCGGCTGGCCGGCCAGCCGCAGAGTAGTAGCAGCAGAGCTGCAGCCGCTGCCGCTGCCGCCATAGGATGTTGGGTTCGGGTGTAAACCCGAACCCTATAACCCTATTGGGTAGGTTGGTACCCATTAACCCAAATTACCCAATATCCATTTAACTTAAGTTATGAGTTTGGGTATTGGATCCAAACCCGACCCGCGAGCTACCCAAACCCGCTTCGAAACCCAATAAAGGTAAGATTACAGAAAACCCCTTGCTAAATTTCAGTATTTGCATTTGAAATATTTTTATTACATATTTAACCCATTTCTATTACTTTTAGTATTCGGGCGATATCTGGAGCATCCGGTGTCTAATCTGGACGATTCTGGAACCGTTGCGATCGTGGGAAAGAGAGCTACCTTCCTATGATCAGTTTGTGAGTATTTTCTTTTGAATAAATTATATTTATTCATGTTTCATAAATTGAGTGATTACTTTAGTTAATAAATCGTGATTATGGGTAAATCAATAGAATATTAATAAATAACTTAATTATAGAGAAGTCATATTTTGTAATGCATGATAGTGTAGTAAAACACAACCAATAAAATAATATTTTCATCTGCTTCATGATTTACGATAACATATAGGTGATAGATGATCATATTAAAATGGTTAGATTATTATTCCACATGTTTTGCTGGCATTCACATCATTGACATCAATCATGGTTACGTAGTACTGTTACATGTGCACTGATACATGCGTACTCATTATATCAGATATTGTCACTATTACAACCGATACACTGAACACTGTATTGCATGTAAATATCTGTTACACTATATCGTTATTTCATGTTGTTTCATCATTACATAGATACTGAGATTCACGACACTATTATTGTATGTTTGTGAACTACTGATATACTGATGCGCTAGTACGCTGAATACCGTCCTGTGCACAGTTACTTCATGTTCTTACACCACTGTTACACAGACTCACCGGTATACATGCATTGATTGTCTATGTATTTCTGTTATATGGATCATGTATTATATTATTACTCATGGATATTCTTGTATTCTCGTTATATTGATCATTGTTTATGTCACATGGATCATTGTTACATGAGTAGTTCGTCTTGTATTCCCGTTAGATAATTATTTCCCGTTCTGATAGTGATATTCCCGTTACTGGACATGTGAGCTGTTGATCTGCGATATCTGGAACTAAGTGCCACTTGGACTCAAGCCACGGGGGCCACCTCTAGAATCCCACATCTATTGTTTCCTGTTTCCCGTATAGTGTTTCGTGCTATCAACAGAGCTCATGTGCTGTTATCGTGTTACATGTATCATGTACTGTTCTTGTTCCTGATACCCTGTGTACATTAAATGTATGAACTATAAGATTTAATTAACCCCTCAACTGCCATGCCAAGAATTCAAAAAGCATAACGTCCTTTTGCTCTCCTAGTGCAAGACATGTGGGATTTCTCTACCTTTTTTATCCTTATCCACAAATGCAAAAGAGAGAAGAAATCTCTCTCTCTCTCTCTCTCTCTCTCTCTCTCTCTCTCTCTCTCTCTCTCTGTGTGTGTGTGTGTGTGTGTGGGGGGGGGGGGGGGGGGGGGGGGGGGGGGTTATCCCCATGCATGCAACCAATGCTCTCTATATCTTTGTTATACACACACATGCATGCAACCAATGAGAGAGTGTGTTTGTGTGTGTGTATGTTGCATGCACCAATGCTCTCTATATTTGCTGCGTACAAGAAATCTCATTGTCAGTTTCAAATCTCATCCTCTCTTTATATATCCCCAAGGCACAAAAAAGCACACCATTTTTTTGGTGTTGAGTCTGAAACAAGAATGAGCCCCCCAACAAAATGCAACTAGAAATTTCCAAGTCTCCAACCATTGCCATTGATGAGTGCATGAGGTCCTTTTTTGTCTTTCATTCCGAGGGTTTCCTTTTGGGGAGTGAAATTTGCATGTGGAGGAACAGGGTTTGGTCAGTGGTCCCTACAGCCTACGTGGCTCTTGGCTCTGACTAAGGGCTGACGTGTAACTAGATGGGAAGTTAGATGGGGTAGTTGTGAGTGAGACCTTGGAAGATTATTTAATGGGCGTACGAAGTTAAGCAAAAGTTATGCACATGGTTGTTGGTTAACATTGACGAGTCAAACCCTTCATTTTAATTTCATTTTCGCACAAACTGAAAATTTTTATCGTGGTAAATTAGTTGAATTAAATAATTAGCTTTAAGATAATTAATAAGCATCATACGCATAGTTAAATGTAGATATTAAAATTTGTAGAAATGATTTGAATCTTTGACCCCATTCATGAAGACATTTTCCACTCGTTGTTTATGTGAAAAAAGGTTTGTTTCATTGAGTCAAGTAACAAGCGAGCGACCACTGACTTTGTCAGTGAAGCTTGGGAGCACAAAGAAGTCGTCAAGCTGTATGAGCTAAGCTTATGGGAAATACTATTGTGCCTTCAACTTTTTATATGAATAGTATTATTTAGTTCTGATACTGTATTAGTCAAAATTTGACTCTCTTTAAGATGATGATATTTACCTTAGCTATCAAGAGTTTTCATCGAGAATCCACAAACTCTCAGAAATTCATCTCGGAGACTTCGTCACATCCAACTTTCTCTTTTTTGGTTTACCTCGCAAGGTAACTTTCTTTATTATTTATCCTTTTTTATATTTATAAGTAACTTTATGTCCATCTATTACTAGACAAACTCTTTCTAAAATTTTGGATATTATATTAACTTATATTATAGGCCTTTCATGGTGCATTTGAGTTTGTTAGCAAATGTACATAGAAAAATCAATCTATTCAATACACACAATCATAAATGGAATTTTCTTTTATATAATGAGAGTGAAGAATAAAAAAAGGGGAGTGGCAACTAGAGAAATGTGTGCCTTGTTGGGAGAGAGAACATAAAAATAAAAATGTATGACGGAGTCTTTTAAATCCATGAGAAAATATAATGTTGAGATTGGAAGCCATAAGGAGCGAGAACGGCGCGAGAACGGAGTTATATATCAGACCAGCAGCAGGGCCAGTCGACTGCCCGGTCGACCGGTGTGCACAAAGTAGGACCGGTCGACCGCTTCGGTCGACCGGTGTGCACAAACGTGCACAGGGTAGCCCGGTCAAACCGCCCGGTCGACCTAGCAAGATAGTGGTCGACCGTAGTTGACTGACTGACATGAACTCTTGGTTGAACAAGGTCGACCGGCCCTGCTCCTGGTCTGATGTATAAACTCCATTCTCGCGTCGTTCTCGCTCCTTTTAGCTTCCGATCTCTGCACTATGTTTCCTAATGAGTTTAAAAGACTCCATCATACATTTTTATTTTTATCTTCTTTCTCCCTACTATCTCCAGGTAGCTTTCGTATCTCTGCCTACGTACCTTACCCAAGGGATCAAGTCATCTGTAGTTCATCCAAATGAGCTCCAACGAGCTCAAGCAACTGGAAGGATATGAAGCAACTCTTTACAATGTGTAAACTTCACTCCTGACATCACCTTAGTAAGCATACCTACGGGATTCTCCTTTGTGTGAATTTTTAGTAACTCAATATCTCCCCATCAAGAATCTCCCGAATAAAGTGAAACTTTATGTCTATGTGCTTTGTCCTTGTATATACACCTGGTTCTTTGTCAAATAGATAGCATTCATGCTATCACAATTAATCTTCAATAGATCCTGTCAATCCCCAAATTATCAAGCAACCCTTGAAGCCATATTGTCTCCTTCATAACCTCCATCATGGTCATATACTCGGCCTCTGTAGTAGACAATGCAACGGTAAACTATAGAATAGAGTGCCAACTCGTCGATACTTGAAACAGTGTAAACACATACCCCGTTGTAGATCGGTATTTGTCAAGGACTCCTGCATAATTGGAGTCAACATATCCGATACACTCCTGCTTACCTGTGGAATCCTTCTCGAATACCAATCCAACATCTATGGTACCCTTAATGTACCATAAAACCTACTTACTGCTTCCTAATGACCCTTTCTAAGATCATGCATGTATCTGCTAATCATTGAGACAGCTTGTGACAAGTCTGGTCTTGTACACACTATTGCATACATCAAACTACCAACTGCGCTGACATACGACACGCAAGTCTGTACTCACGTTCTTCAATAGTAGTTGGAGACATAGTGGCTTTTAACTTGAAATGAGGAGCCAATGGTGTATGTTTTCCATTAGTTTAGCAAAGGGAGGAAAACTTACAAAAAAGGGTCGAGGAGCTAAATTACAAGAATTCTAAAAAGATTACAAGTAGATCTCCTCTGAGATTCTAAAGAAGTGTGCCGATAGGAGTCTGGTCAGCGCGCGATCACTTTGTCCCTTTAACGATGCAATCGATAGGATTCCCTTCTCACCTGGTTCGGGGAATCGGAGAACAGAAGGTTGGTAGAACCCTCTTATTACTTCTCAAAACTGCCTCCACTTGGGAATTCCTTCTCGCCTGATTCCAAAAATTCCTTGAGAGGAAGGAAGGTATTAGGGTATCAGCGCCCTGATTAGAGAAGCAGTTCTCTGAATTCTCTGAATTCTTAGAAGCAAGAGAATAAATCTCTATTTAGCCATCTCTCTCTGTGCGTTGCCTCTCTCCTTTTTTGCGTGTGTGTGTCTTCGTATGCCTCTGGTGGGCTATTTATAGGGAGAGCAGGGGTATAATTGTCCCTTGAAAATCTAGAAAGATTGAGTCAATCTGTTTAAATCTGGAAAGTAGCCTTGCTGCGAGGCTAGAATCAGCTTCTGCGAAGTTAGAAATAGCAGGTAGCGTTGATCTCCTGATCTGTTCTGATTCTTTCTAAATGATTAAAAGATCTCCCCTGATCTTCTTACTTGTTCTATGAGAGTCAAGCGATTATGGCAAACAGCTGCCAACTTTGATCTCAGATTTGATCTGATTAGATTTGATCTTGAAGATTTGATCTCATCTGGAAATTTGATTGGTCAAAGGTTGACCATAAAAGACCCGCAGCGGAGCTGCCGCATTGAGCTCGCAGCGGAGCTGGAAGGAGCATCTGGAGCATCTGGCGAAGTCAGAAGAAAGCTCTTCAGCGGAGCTGGATAAACATCTGTGGCAAAGCTACCATCCTTCTGCGCAGTTGTGTATGACTTCGAGCGAAGCTAACTCTTTGCGGAGTTAACTGAGCACTCAGGCGAAGCTGTAAGTTAGCTCACTAATAGAGCTTTGAACAGCTTCAAGGCGAAGTTGGACAAACTTAGCCTCTCAGGCGAGGCTATCCCTTTGGGCTCATATGATGCTAAGTGTTAAGCTAATCTAGCATGTTAGACCTGCTTAGGTCTAATCTAAGACAATCTGGGCATTGTCTGCTTCACTGGATCAGTAGAGTCCAAGTTGCTGATTTGTCCCTCGGAGATGGGTACAGAATTGGTCGTCAACTTGTCTGTCACTTGTCTTTTGTAAATGTCAACAAGTTTAGACATTATTCAGGCTAGGCAGGAATCTTGTCTTTTTTAGAGTGTCAACAAGACCCCTTCAAAGTTTTCGAAAGTCTGCAATGGAATGGTTCAGGCTTCGAAATACTTTGAATTGCTTTGATTGATGATATATGAAGTACGACGTCGTCATGGTGGTTGAGTTCAGCTTCGCTTTCAATCCTGCTTTCGGATTGGTATAAGTTCGTCGAGAAATCGTGTTAGTCTAGGTAGCTTCGCGTCTGAGTAGCTCCGCGTTCTAGCCTTCTGGAGTAGATTCGCTTCAAATTGGTCTTGGAACGTCTTCCTTTCCCGAGGCCAACTGCCTTTTGACCAGTTTCGAGAAGGATTGCTCCTTTTTCGAGGTTATAATGACCTCTCTTGCATTAACGAGGGAGATCATTGCTTCCTCGTGCAATTCCGAGGGAGACTATTCCCTTTCTCAAGGCTTAATAAATGCCTTAAATTCGCTCGCGTCTCTAAGCTTGAAGGAGCGGCGATGCGATCAGGTCATGAGGCCTATAAATAGGACACTTGAGGTCCTCTGCAGAGAAGCAGTCTGCTCATGACTTCTCCTGGTTGTTCAGAGAAGTATACTCAGATTTCTGAAATAGTAGGGGTGCCCACTCTGGTCATTAACCGGCCAAGAACTGGTGAGTCTCGGTCATCCAGAGACTTTACCAATGAACTAATGACTTTAGGGAGTTTATCTCCCTTAATTTAGCTTTATCAGCTGCCTCAGGGATTGATTTCCTTGTTCTTCATTTTGTATCTGCCTTATTTGCAAAGAAGGGCTTCAGCCCTATTTCTCCAGCTTCCCGGTGAAGATATCATTTTCGCTTGATCAAAGAAAGATCATTGTGTCCCTCTGGATCAATCTGACTTAGCCATATAGGCGAGGCTAGGACTTAGCTCTTTTTACGCTCTTTCAGTATAACTGTCTTAGGCGGAGCTAAGACTTGGCTTACGCTGAGCTAACCCGTCATTACTGTGCAAGCGAGGCTATCTTTTGCTTTTTTAACTGAAATCGATCCTTAAAGCGCAACTGGATCGAATATTAATTGCTTCGTCCAAAGAACTTGACTTAGCGTATCATGCTTGCATTTTTCTTTGATTTACTGCTAACCTGTTTCCAGCTTGTATTGCAGTGAACTGTGCCCGCCAGTCTTTCATCTTAATGAAAGAGACCAGAGACTTGCCTCTCGATTTCTAGTTGAAACTTTAATCCTAAGTAGGAGGAACAAACTGGGGCAGCTGATGGGTACTCCCAGAAGAGGTGGCAGTCGCTTATCCGAGATGATCCACTTCGAGAAGGGGCTGATAATCGCTTATTCGAGATGATCCACTTCGGGAAAGTGGACGTCACCTATAAGGTCTCGGATCCTTCTTTTGCCAATTTTCATCAAAGAAGATCTAGCTTCTGGAGGCAATCAGTCCTTTGCCAATTTTCATCAAAGAAGATCAACCTTCTTGATGGCAAAATCCGCCATTATACGAAGGATTACAGCCTTGTGCAGGAGGAAGGCCTTTCGTATCCAGTTGGTTTAGCTTATTCACCTTGGAAGTAGATAGGACAACTTGTATGCCTTTATTGCATGAAAGACAACCTTGATGTAATAGTATCAATGTATCTTCCCTTTTGAATCAATAGAATTTATTTTCTGCTTATCTGCTTTGCAAGTCTTTTCCCTAGGAGGAAATGAGAACTTTTAGCCGAGCTAAGCTTTTGGCGAAGCTGAAGACTGACGCCCAACTGAGTCAGGAATAAACCTCTGACGGAGCTATCGCAGACTTTCCTCGAAGCTAGAGATGTGCTTTTGGCGGAGCCAAGGTATGTTTCTCAGCGAAGTTATTCAAGCGTCGCGCTAAGTCAACGCTGGACTCATGGCGAAGTTAGCCTTTAGTGGGGCTGAAGCAGTGCTTCTCGGGAAGGTGCTTTAGGCGCCGTTTCAAATTAATTTGAAATGACTGTCTGCGCTCTTTTCGAGGAGGCGACATTTAGGCAATCATCAGCCTATAAAAGCCTGATCGGGCTGAAAGAGAAGGCATCACTTCTTTTTGAATTTTCAGAGCACTCTGACTCTTTTCTTCTTCCTCCTCCTTCATTTGAGAATTTAAGAACTTCCACAGTTCTCCGATGGCTCCCAAAAGTCGAGCGGGAAAAAAGGTAGCAACCTCTACGACGGAGGGTCCTTCTCCTCCTCCGGTCATCGAACGACCTATCGCGGGTAGGGATCTTTCCCTTTTGATCAGAGATTTTCATCTCTCTTTTAAAGCCAATTTCTGGCTATCTTTCGATGAATCCAGAGCAATCAATCAGGATCTCGTGATCTTAGGGAGTTCAATTCCCTAAATTTTTCTTAATTTCTTGATTGGGAATCTTAGATCCGAAGGGTCTCTTCTTCAAGCTTCCGGGCGAAGCTATCCCTTAGGCGGTTCAAATCCTATCAAATGGAAGGGTGCGAAGCTAGCCTTGTGGAGTGTAACTGAAAAGGACCTTAATGCCCTTAAAATAATCTTTAGGCAATAATACCCTTCTGACGAAGTTAGCCGCTGGGGCTTTGTCGCATTCTGTTGTTCGAGGTCAAGCTTTCAGAGCGAAGCTAACACTTGGATATTTTCCAGCATCCTGCTCTCGTGTGGAATGCGGAGTTACGCTGCAACTGCGAAGCTAAGCTTTGAGGCGAAGCTATCTTTAGGCCAGCTTCGCTCGGAGAGCGAGGCTATGCCTTAACAAGAATTGGATTCTGGTTTAGCTCTTGTTTAGCTGATGAACTAATCATAGTTTCTCCTTGTTCTTGCAGTGCACTATACTCCTGATCCTCCTGAACAGTCTCTTTGACACGGCCAGGGGGCTAGATGGCAACGTCAGCCTGCAGTTTCAAGGGCAGGCTTCACTGTTCAGCGAGCGAAGCGCTCCTGCGCGGGATGCACTTATTCATGGTGGGGATCAACGCACCATGAGGAGCATCTTAACTACTGCTCCCCTTGAAGATTCTGACCGAAGAATCTATCGAAAGCCGGCTTCATGTTCGGAGATGCAGCGCCAGACAACGATCACCAGCTGCTAGCGGAGAAGGGCAGTGGATTTTTAAATTGAATGTTGAGAAGTACTATCTCCCATCTAGCAAGCGGCATTTTCCCTGTCCTTCTTTCAATGCGTTGACGAGGGCTCGAAAAATGCAGTGGCAAATAACTCGGACTACTGACTCCGTTCACGTAGGAAGTTGATAATTCCGTCTCCCGGTTACACAAGGACAGGTCCTCCTCGCTGCATATTGAGTCTTCATCCTAGGAACGTACTTTAGACATCCCAGTGGGAGAAAATCCCGCGGTGGCTCAGACTTTTGAAAATCAATTCTTTAAAGTTTGTGGCAATTATCCAGCCACTGATTTCAGGACTCCGGGGTGGATTCACCCTCCTAAGGCATGGTGGAGGAACTTGACTCTATATGTCCTTACTCATTTTGAGGAGGATCTGGAGAGGCTGGGGCTTTATGAGGCCGTCAGGACGACCTGTTATGGCATTCAGATGAGCGTAGCGAACTTCTACGCCATCTTTGAGTTATACTGCCCGGCTATAGGGACCTTCTTCACCCTGTTGGTGAATTGGGTATGGCTCTGCACGAGATGTGGGAAGTCTCTACTCTGTCTTTGGGGTCTCTCCCATATGAAGAATATTTCCCGTGCGAGGCGGAATTGGCACTTCTGGAGAAGCAGGAGTCCGCCTTGTTTGAGATTTACCGGGAATTGATGTGCCACCTCTACATTTGCTCCAGTATGCATGTGAGCCATAAGGGAGCTTTATGCAGTTTGAAGAGTGGGGAATTATTTGTTCCCTGACCTGAAAGGTACTCCTGAAGCAGCTCATTGTGGAGTTACAGATGAAGACATCTTTCGCCGATGCAAGAGCACTCTCAAGGGGATTTAATTCTGGAAGAAGATGATGGACCCTATGAGAAAGGCGATATTCTTTGAAGTTTTCGACCACCAGCTCGTCGACCGATGTCCCGGAAGGCACTTCTGGCTGGTCTTCTAACGGTCTTTGAAGAGATGTGTGGTGCCGTCTTCGTCTGGCGATGTCATTCATCCGACTGTCTTATTGCCTGCCGTTCGTCTAGTCCATGGTCGTTCTCTTGGACTTCTTCCAGCCATGGTGTGCTGTATTCAGAGAGGCCTTCGTGCGTTGGCGGAGGCTTTCTGTAGGCCACCAACAACGAAGCGGGGAAAGGGGACTATCTTGCCTCGCGATGGGCCAAACCCCAGAATAGATTTGCCATATACTTATTTAATGGCATGGTTCGCCCTTCACTGCCCTTCCATCATCCAAGCCGGAGAGGAGCCCCCAGAAGGTGTTCGCATGGCGCTTCTCCGTCGATTCGAGGGGTGTTCGTGGTCACGGACTTATGTGGCTGCGGTCCGTAAGCTGCTGTGTCGTCATGACGTCTATAGCCTTTTCTTATGCTTCCCCTACATTCGCGATGCGGGCTATGGTGAAGAATTCAAGGATGTGGGAGAAGGGCAGACGTCATTGAGTCGGGGAATCTTCGAGTGGCTGGTTAGCATCCAGCCATCACACTTGTTGTATAAAAGTGGGGACACCTGTTACCTGGAGCCCTATGTCCGAGTCGGTTTGCCCGCCAGTTTGGGTATGACCAACTGTATGTAGGCAATCCAAACAGCAGTCTGGCCTTCTTTGGGAGTCTCATCAATGGAGCTCGTGCCTGGCGGTTCTTCATTGCTGGCTGTACTGAGGCACGACTGTGCATGCCGCTAAGGACTCCGAACCTTCTGACGACCCTGGGATTCTGCCAGTGGTATAGAAACTCGAACTCCACACCCATTAGATTTTCTATTAATTCCTTTGGTGTGAAGTTAATCTCTCAGCGGCTGAAGCGGAGGGTCACTGAGAAGAACAAGGGTAAAGAGGGTCCGCGTTCCAGGCCTCGGGGAATTCATTGCCGTTGATGATAGCGAAGCCTCGGATGCAGGAAGTCCTC